>BLSH010047503.1:99613-119842 GCA_018402905.1 Glandirana rugosa | reverse complement strand
CCCCCCCCCCCCCCCCCCCCCCAGTAAAATATATTACTTAACTTTACAAGGAATGATGCCTACAGGCAAGTATACCCCCTATGCCATGTTTTACAGGATGTATTTCTTCCATATATATTCTAATAAAAGGAGAAGAAAACGAACATGCTGAGCACTCCTTACTGTGCCCTGTCTCCATTCTATGAGATATTAAGTAAACAGATCACTAGTTGTGGTGTTTAGCGCTATTATGTTTCTGATTTTATTTGTGTTTAGTGTTGTTATGTTTCTCATTTTGTTTGTGTTGTTTTGCTCCTGTCTGCCGTTGCTTTCCCCCGATGTGTCGCCCCCCAGTAAGAGATGTTTGTCGCAATCTCTCCATGTTTGCAGTAAGGCCAGCTCTCTGTTGTCTGGGCCAGTTCGTCCGATAGAATCTGGAGCAGATGTTGCAGTCAATGTAGAACGTGTTGGGCATTCACAGCAGCACAATGCCTTGTGTGTGGACGGGGCTGTTGGTGGTGTTTCTGCTGGAAGTGTCGCTGAAGTTGTTGCACAGTCCTGCTCAGGCACCGTCTCCTGCTCCCCGGCCATATTGTCCCAGTGTGTTTGCACAGATCCCAGCTGCAGGGAGGGAATCAGACCTGCCTGCTACAATAGCCTGCCTTGTTCCCTCTGCATATTGAAGGGCCGGCGCTGGGCTGCTGCTCGGGGTGCTGCTCCTGTCACCCTGCCTCTGACCTCTTGCCAATTCTGCTGCTGCATTTCTTGGCAGCTCCTGGGCTCTGCCATGGGAGGGAGAGCTTTCTTCTGGGCCCTGGCGGCTGCTGCTCTAAGATTTCTGGTTTTCTCACTGAACACAGTGCAAAAGTCTGTTCTGTGTCTGTGCAATCCACACTTCAGGGTTGGAGCTGGAGCCAGCCCTATGTTATATTACATGAGGCTTCTACGTTGTATCTGTAATTATCCTCTATGTTATATTTGTAACACTGTGTCTATGATGATCACAGCTTTACTTCCAAAATGATGGCTATAATATTGTACCAGTTATGATCACAGCTTTACAACCACAATTCTCTATATAGCCCATAATGATCACAGCTTTATTTTCACAATACTCTGGGTAACATATATGTAATGAACACTGATTTACATTCACAATTCTCTATATGTAACATTGTATCTATAATGATCACAGCTTTACATTCACAATTCTCTATATGTAACATTGTATCTATAATGATCACAGCTTTACATTAACAATTCTCTATATGTAATGTGTATATATAATGACAGATTTACAACCACAATTCTCTATATAGTCCATAATGATCACCGCTTTATTTTCACAATACTCTAGGTAACATTGTATGTATAATGATCACAGCTGTACATTCACAATTCTCTATATGTAACATTGTATCTATAATGATCACAGCTTTACATTCACAATTCTCTATATGTAACATTGTATCTATAATGATCACAGCTTTACATTAACAATTCTCTATATGTAATGTGTATATATAATGACAGATTTACAACCACAATTCTCTATATAGTCCATAATGATCACCGCTTTATTTTCACAATACTCTAGGTAACATTGTATGTATAATGATCACAGCTGTACATTCACAATTATCTATATGTAACATATATATATATATAAATAATCACAGATTTACAACCACAATTCTCTGAGTAACCTATGTATAATGATCACAGCTTTACATTCACAATCCTTTCTATGTAATATTGTATCCATAATGGTCACTGCTTTACCCCCACAATTGTCTATATGTAAAGTATCCATAATGATAACAGCTTTACATTTATTATGTATTATTATATTAATATTGTACCTATAATGATCACAGCTCTACATTCACAATTCTTTATATCTATAATGATCACAGCCTTACCTTCATAATTCTCTCTATGTAACTTGTATCTACAATGATCACAGCTTTGCATCCACAAATCTTTCTATGTAACATTGTATTGATCACAGCTTTACATTTACAATTCTCTATAAGTGACATATCTATAACGATCACAGTTTTACATTCTCATTTCTATATTTGTAGCATTGCCCATAGTGCTCACCCTTTACATTCACAATATTGTACCTATAATGATCACAGCTTTACAACCACAGTTCTCTCCATGTAACACTGTATCCATAATGATCACAGTTTTACCCTCATAATTCTCTATATGTAACATTGTATCTGTAATTATCACAGCTTTATATTTACAATTTTCTATATGTACTATTGGGGTTGATTTACTGAAACTGGAAATTGGAAAATCTGGTGCAGCTCTGCATTGAAACCAATCAGCATCCAGGATTTCTTGTGAATGCTTAATTGAACAAGATAACGTTAGAAGCTGATTGGTTACCATGCACACCTGCACCAGATTTTGCACTCTCACGTTTTAGTAAATCACCCCCCCCCCCCCTGTATCTATAATGATCACAACTTTGCATCTACAATTCTAAAGTAGCACGTCTATAATGATCAATTTTCACTTCACAATTCTCTATATGTAACTTTGTATCTATAATGAGCATAAGTGTACATTCACAATTTTATCCAAGTAACATTGGGGGTTGATTTGCTAAAGGCAAATAGACTGTGCACTTTGCATGGGAATTCCATCCAGTGCTTAGTGAATGAGATGGAGCTCTGCTGACTTCTATCATCCAAACTTGTTTAAGCAAAAATCCTGCTTTTTATTTTCATTGCATGTGACTGGGCATTCTTTGCAAACTGAAGCTTCATCTCATTTACTAAGCTCTGGATCAAATACCTTTTTGTAGAGTGCAACTATTTCTTTAATAAATCAACCCCATTGTATCTCTAATCATTTTTACATTTACAATTCTTTATAAGTAACATATATATATATATATATATATATATATATATATATATATATATATATATATATATATATATATATATATATAGTAATCACAGCTTTACATTCACAATTCTATATTTTTAACATAGTATCCATAATCACAGGTTTACATTCACAATTCTGCTATACTGTTGTACCTATGACCACAGCTTTACATTTACAATTCTCCTATATTTAACACTGTATTTATAATGATCATGACTTTACATTTACAATGCTATAAAGTGACATATCCATAATTATCACAATTTACATTCACAATTCTCTTCATGTAACTTTGTATCTATAATGATCTCAGCTTTATATTCCCAGTTTTCTGTATGTAACACTTATCAGTAATGATCACAGCTTTACATCCACAATTCTATAAGTAACATGTATCTATATTGATCACAGCTTTACCTTCATAATTCTCTCTATGTAACATTGTAATTGTATCTGTTAATGATCACAGTTTTATATATATATGCACATTTACTGATTGCCATCACAATTCTTTTATGTGCAGCATTGTATCTAGACTAATCACAGCTTTACATCCACAATTTTCTATATGTAACATTGCATCAATAATGATCACAGCTCTACTTTCACAATTATTTTATGTGCAACATTGTATCTGCACCGGTCACATCTTTACATCACAATTCTATTGATCACAACTTTGCCTCCACAATTCTATATATGCAATATGCAGACTCCTCACAATTCTGTATGTGAAGCATTGTATCCATACTAATCATAGCTTTATACCATAATTCTATATGTATCATTATATCTATACTGATCACAGCTTTACTCATTTCACGTGCAGCAATGTATCCAGACTTATCACAGCTTTACATCCATAGTTTTTATATGTGCATCACCTGGATTGAGTTAAGGGGATGTTCGCTTAGTTAAATGAATGTTGGTAAATAAGGTGCATTCACTTTCAAAAGGAAACCGACACACGGAATTTTCAAATAATTTTTTTTTTTTAAGTACATGATTTGCAGATTGAAATGAACTCTGATTTCTTTCTAAGCTAAGCGAATGTTCTTATTCATGTAACAATCTATTGCTTTGGTAAATCAACCCCACTGTGATCAGGTGCATCAAAGCTTTACACTCACAATTATTTACATGTCCAACACTGGGGATGATTGATAGCTAGAAAAATGAGGATAAATAAGGGGGAGCTGCATTCACTTCAATAGTCTAATTATTGTGCAATAGTAAATACAGTTTCAGTAATTCATTCAATGAAAATTCATTTTGGTAAGAGGGCATTCCTTTCCCCTTTCTGTAGATAATCTCATTGTGTCCACGTTTTGAACTCAGTTTGTGCATTGATTATGGGTGCTGCCTTTATTTCACTGTATTATCACCTTAAACCATAACCTGCATTTTGGAGAGACCTCTGTGGGGGTGTGTATATATATATATATATATATATATATATAAATTGTTTTGTTGTTTCCATTAGAGAATGATGATCAAAGTTTGTCTTCTGGGATATTATGAGTACAACACAAAATAGAATTGTATAACTGGATAGTAGCTTAGTCAGTGTGACTGCTCATGTTCCAGGTATCTGGGGCTGGGGTGCAAATCTGCATTGTGACTTTTTTTTCACCTTTTTTTTTTCTTTTTTTGTTTATAATAATAAAGCCAGAAAACACAGAGACATATCCTAACACAAACCCTCCAAAACCCATGGCCTCCCAATTCATCGGCTGGGCCATGTCACTGGCCATTCTCTGATAGTTGTCACAGGAGCCAGAAACACGAGTGGGTGGCTTGATTGATTGACAATCCAATCGGCCCCTTTGGAGTTTATTGTGTGGTTCTTATTGTATTGTAGTGTGATGTAAAACTTGCAGCACCTCAGGTATCACTAGGAAAGTATAAAATATATAATAAAGTTTGTCTGCTATCTACATCCAGTATATGGACTTAAAAAATAGTTATTGTCCTGTATTAGTTTTGGAATGATCTTTATCATTGTATATGTATATAGTCTGGGGTAGATTCCACAAGGGCTGTTTATTTAGCAAATGCTTACTTTGCATAGTTCTAGTGAAAATATAGGTGAAGTTACCTTTTACTTCCCCATATTTGTACATTGTTTTCCTGGTACATGACTGGGTTTGAACACAGCTGCCAAGTGAACAACCTCAACGGCAGGGTAAATTGACCCAATGGGGCTAATTTACTAATGGCTAATAGACTGTGAACTTGGCAAGGGAATTTTCCCTTTGCTTAGTGAATAAGGGGAACCTCTGCTGACCTATATCATCCAATTATGTACAATCAAAAAAATGTATTATTATTATAATATATATATATATATATATATATATATATATATATATATATATACATGATTGGGCATTCTTTGTAAAGTGAATTTTCACCACTGGAAAACTTCAATGGAAAGTGCAACTAGTGCTTTAGACAAACAACCCACTGGGGTTGATTTAACATTGCAAGGGAAGTTGCGCTATGCATGGGAAGTTTCCACACAGGTATGGGGTTTGATTTACTTACACTGGAGGGTGCAAAATCTGGTGTAGTTCTGCCAAAAATCCATTCGCCTTCCAGTTTTTTTTTTTTTGTCAAAGCCTAATTGAAAAAGCTGAAGTAAGGCTGGCCGTACATGCACAATTATCTTGTACAATTTTCCTTTAGATTTTCCAAAAAACATATAATATGAGGTCAAACAAACTAAACTGCTTTCTTTTGTATCCAATCAGGCAGGCCCTGCACTACATAGTTTAAGGCAGCTCTAAAGGAAAATTGTACTAAACAACTTTCAATTGTATTTAGTCAGGCAGGACCTTGCACTACATAGTTAAAGTTAAATCTAAAGGAAAATTGTACAAGAGCATTGAACATGTGTGGCCAGCCTTAGAAGCTGTTTGGCTACTATGCACAGTTGCAGCAGATTTTGCACTCTTCAGTTTTAGTAAATACCTAAGGCTGGCCATACAGGCTCAATTTTCTTGTACAATTTTCCTTTAAGTATGTAGTGCAAAGGCCTGCCTGACTAAATACAATTGAAAGTTGTTTAGTTTGGACCTCCTATTATATGTTTTTTGGTAAATCTAAAGGGAAATTGTACAAGAAGATTGAACATGTAAGGCCAGCCTTACACTAGCCATAGATTATACAACTGTTTTATTTAGTTTCCTTTAGAGTATAGTGCAAGGGCCTGTCTGATTGCATACAATTTGAAAGTGCTTAGGTTTGACCTCATATTATATGGTTTTGATGAATCTAAAGGAAATTGTACAAGAAAATGATATAATTTATGGCCAGCCTTAGTGAATTTGTTAAAATTTTGCAAATAATACCCAAACATATCCACTGAAAATGGAAAGAAAAATAACAGTGAGGCTGATTTATTTGAGGCAAATATACTTTGCACTGCAAGTGCAGTTGCTCTAGATCTGAGGGGAAGCTCTGCTGATGATTTCTATCATCCAACTTGTCACTGTCTTGCATGTGTTTGAGTATTATTTGCAAAGTGAAGCTTAAGCTCTGGAGCAAATGCACAGTATATTTGCCTTTAGTAAATCAACCCCAGTGTTTTTGCACCCATGTGATTGGATGATGGAAGTCTGCAGAGCTTCACCTCATTCATTAGGCTCTGGAGGAAATTTCCTTTGCAAAGTGTAAAATGAAGTAAATGTGTCTTTAGTTGTTGGCCCCTAGTCTAGTCTTGGGGGTCTGGTTCTTGTATGATTAGAAGTTTTGTCTGCTCAGTCTCTGTATATGGTGCAGTATTTAATGGTAGTTGTATTGTTTGATACATGTATATTTACCTTATGTAGTAAGGTCATGATAGAGCACTTTTACTTTTATTAGGGTGGGTTTAGCTTGGAGAGAGGTGACAAATGTCAGAGTTGTCTTTTTGTAGATGGGGGGTCACGTTCTGGCTGCTGATGCCGGTGCTGGGTGTAGATGGGTGTAAGGGGTGTAGATGGGTGTAAGGGGTGTAGATGTCAGATGTCAGTGCCGGGAAAAGCCGGTGTCTAGCTGTAGAGAGGCGTTGATGAACGCTGACAGCAGAGGAAACGAGTCATTTACCAGCACTGAGCCCAGCTTATCAGAGCAGCCGCTGCCTGCTATACCGGGAAGTGGGCTGACTGCAATGTGCACAGGGATCGCCTTCACCACGATGAGGAGTTGAATATAAAAATAATAATAAATGGCACGATCTCTGCTGCCATGTTGTCTGCATTGTATGGAGTGGGCGGAGGCACCGGCGGATTGATTATTTTATTTTCCATGAATAAATCAAATAAATGGAGTAGACGATGACAGATCGGTGCACACTACCGTAAATATTTGATTTTTTATTTATTATTTTAATCGATGTTTTTGGCAGAGTGCGATGGCCAATAAGACGATTGATCACAAATCAGATCTCAGCGATCTCTTTATACTTAGCTGATGAATGCTGAGTTCTGATTGGTTGCTTGTTTTCCCTTCTTATGTGACATGAAATGCCATGGTGAGATCTGCAGAGAGGGATTTTAGCTATAGTGTGATTTATCGGCACTACATGTCCCAGCGTGCCTTGTCAGCCTTCAGCTTAGTAACAATGTTATTTGGGATTGTTTGGCGTTTAGTAGTATTAACCCCAATAAACTAAAATGTAATATATTGCAGCTTACCCATCTTTACATGTGGTGGCTGCTGCATCTGTTTTCTTTTCTTTTTAGTTTTTCCCTCCTCTGTTTTTCCCTAGTGATCTTGCCAGTAAGGTTTTCTTGTACAATTATATCCTTTAGATTTACCAAAAAGCATATAATATGAGGCCAAACAAACTAAACCACTTTCAATTCTATCCAATTAGGCCCCTGCACTGCATAGTTTAAGGTAAATCTAAAGGAAAACTGAACTTGTATGGCCGCCTAACTCACCTCCAGGGTTGATTTACTAAGAGTGGAGAGTGCAAAATCTGGTGCAGCTGTGGATAGTAACCAATCAGCTTCTAACTTCAGATTCTACAAATAAGCTTTGACACCTGGAAGCTTTCTATACAAAGCTGCACCAGATTTTGCACACTCAACTTTTAGTAAATCCCCCTCCCCCTATCAGAATGTTTGTGTATCTAAATCTGCTAGTTCATCTAACACTCCTGTCCCCCCAGACTGACAAGGCTGCTGTCCAAAGGTGCCCTCTGTGCTCCTTTGGACAGCAGCATTGTCAGTCTGGGGGCAAGGCAGTGTTAGATGAACTAGCAGATTGAGATACACTAACAAGCTGGTGTTTAATACTTTATAAGCAAACCGTGTTCCCCATTTGGAATGAAGGTTTAAAAGTGAATCACTGTAAGCACCCCTTGTCAGTAGTAAATGATTTGTCTCAACCTTCTGATTGCTACATCTGCAGGGTAGTTTGTTCTGTTGAAAAACAACAGACCTATTATAGTCACCAGGGGGAAATAAAAGAAAGAGAGCATAAAAAAGAAAAGGAATGCAGCCATCACATCTAAGAAGATCTTCTCTTGATTTTGCTAAGCTGCAATATAATAAAGGTTTGCTTTTAGGTTTAATGCAAATTAAATGATTGTGATTTATCTATGCATGTGCACTACATATCACAGCGTGCCTTGTCAGCCTTCAGCTTTAGTGTCAGTGATATTTGGGATGGCTTTGGTGCTATGCTTGATTAAACTTACTATTACGTTTTATTTTCCCAATACATTTTATATGTTTGAAATAAAAAAAACACTAGAATTATCTTATGAGTTTTAAAAAATGCTCTGCACTTAAAATCAGGGAATGGCTTAAATGAACACCTACCCTCCTTTTAGTTAGCAAGCAGGGATTCAAAGGGGGAACGCTGGGATTTGTAGTTCAAATCTTGTCAGTATCCATCACATTGTGCTTGTGATCGTTCTCAGTTGTAAAAATCCATTTTTTGTGTGTTTTGTGTTGCTGTAGATGACACAGAGTTGCGACATATTGCCCCATCTGTAGTAAAAGAATGTCACTCGGCAGTGGCTGCGTGTGTCCTGGAGGCTGTGAAGCACAATGTAGACAGAGCAGCCCTCAGGTATATATATCTCTATAGAAATGTGTCTCACCCTGACTTCTGTGCGACAGACCTGCTCATTGTGTCTGCTGTCCCCCACAGCACCTTCCTGGAGGACTGCAAGTTCGATAAAGAAAGGACAGAAGAGTTTTGGACTGAATATCAGGTTTAGATGTTAACATTGTCCTTTTTTGTGACGTATGTGTGAAGTGTAGTGTGTGTGTGTAGTGTGTGTGTAGTATAATATGTGTGTAGTGTAGTGTGTGTGTAATGTGTGTAGTATATGTGTAGTGTGTGTAGTGTGTGTAGTATATGTGTAGTGTGTGTGTAGTATAATATGTGTGTAGGGTAGTGTGTATGTGTGTGTGTAATGTGTGTAGTATATGTGTAGTGTGTGTAGTATATGTGTACTGTGTGTTAATTGTCAGTCTGCTGTGTTACAGAGACACAAGGAACCTCTGGAGCTCCTCCTAGGAAAGTGAGTGCAGACTTTTGTCATAATGTTGTGTCTTCAATGATCATTAGTCTTTGATGTGATCAGCCCTGTACTGTGCAAGGGATAGGAAGTTCTCTAGCACGGTACTATTGGACTTCTAAAATAAAAAGCAAACCCTTTATAAATGGGCATGTCAGTGTATTGGCATAGAGAGTCACCCCAGTGTTTGTCCTTTACCTCCAGTATTGGCAGATGTCCCCCACATGTCTCAGATGTCTCCTGGCGTCTCGCATATGAAATAAAGGTGATGGAGAGCTTTGTGTCTCAATTGATTGATTTAGTTTGTGTATTGATTCTGTATCCTTCAGCTGAGACTTTTCTTTTTTTTTTTTTTTTTTGTTTAACTCTTCAGACCAATCAGCTACACAAAACCTACCGACCTTCCTATTTTGTGAAATTCAGTTTAGAGGTAATAGCACACAGTGTGATATTGGGGGTCAAAGGGATTCGTATGTGATGTTGATAGTAAAATTTAGTTCTCTGTTCCCCCAGACCTCGGACACCAACCAGGCCCAAGATGTTAGTTTTAATTGCTCAATGGAACAACTGCAGGTATATATTGTAATAATTGTATTAATTGCACCCTGTGATCTGAATTGAGACAATCAAGTTGATTTACTAAAACTGGAGAGTGCTCCAATCAGCTTTTAACTTCAGGTTGTTCATTTTTTTTAAAAACTGAGAGCTGCACCACATTCTACACTCCCCAGTTTTTCTAAATTAACCCCAATAATTCCGATATGATGTTAGGCTCAACTCACAAAACTAAAACACCAAGATGAGGATGTATTTTAATAAAAGTGACAGTTATCTCTAGCTGACACCAATGAGATTTGTAAATAACAGTTATAAAGATTCTCATCCTTGTGTAAAGCTGTGTGAAATAAGCTTATTTTGTGATACTACTAAACTCAGATATTTAAAATGATCAAGTTGTGTTTATGAGTAGTAGAAATTGCTGGCATGTCTGAGCTGCTTGGAAACCAGATATGCCATGTTTTCCTGTTTTGCTAATGTTATATATGAGGCAAGCTATGAGGTCTGTTTTTCCCTAATGTTTAGATCTTTTTTTAAAGTGAAATACCCAGCAAATAATGCAACCTTGAACAATAAAATAGAGGGGAGTTTATCAAAATTGGAACAGTTGTGCATGGCAACCAATCCTCTTTTATCTTTCATTTTTAAAGCTTATCTGAACAAGCTGAAGTTTGACGCTGATTGGTTCCCATGCAGGCATTGGCTTCCATCTCATTCTGTCTGCTTCAGCTTTGATAAATTCCCCCTTTCTGTTGCTAGCAGTTATTCTCAGCTCGGGATAATCAAGCTAGCTTGCAATGCGAAACCAATCCATTCCTCCAGGGTGCACATAACTGCCTGAAGGGTCACCAGCACTTTGTATTGATAAGTCAGCCTTTGTGATCACAAAGTACAGACTGTAGAAAATGTCGCAAAACTGCATGTTTGATTTATGAAAATTGGGGCCCAGCAAATTATTTTTTTCCCCTACTGTCAAATATGGATCCTCTTGTGATCAGATTTGGTAAAACTAAGGACAAGATTTTATCTTGGTATTTATAAAAATGAAAAACAAGCATCTTCTTAGCCTTGTGACGGTAATATTTCAGTAGTAGTCCAGTAACAACAACCTTACTCCAGCCACATTCCCAGTGTCACTTTTTATAATAATATGACTGTCATGCACTATGGGGATATGTGGAGCTCTTGTTCTAACTTGGTTGTCTAATTTAATGGTGTAGTATTAAATAATAAAAAAGAAACGCAGACCACATCACTATGACGTCACCACGAAGGGTTAGGAGCTGTGCAGGTTGTCAGTTTGCCCAGATCACACCGAGCCTCTGCTCTTCTTTCTAGACAGGTCCTGGCTCTGGCTGAACAGTGATATTTTCTTTTCTTATTTGTCCCTCAGGATTTAGTAGGAAAACTTAAAGATGCAGCTAAAAGTCTGGAGAGGACTTCTCAGATGTGACCTGGATCCTCCATAAGAAGTCACGTTGGAAAACAGATTTTTTTTTTTTTTTTTTCATATCATTTTTTTTTTTTTTTTTTTTGCATTCCCATTGATAAAACTGGTTTGGACAGGCTGTGATGTCCTGAATTTTCGTGCCTCTCTTTACATTCCATGAGATTTACTTATGTAGAACAAATACATTGTATCCTCTTCATAATTTGTTGTTTCTTCATTATTTCACACATATGAATGTTTCTGCACAGATTTACATTGCCCATATAGTGTATGGCTTTTGTGTGTACTAATAAATATTATATTTATATCAGATGGTGTTGTTTGTTTATACTTCCCTCTATATAATCTGTATTATACCACTCCTTCTATAAGTCCCAGCGGCCCAGAAGGTTGATTTTTCAGTATGAAGTCGGCTCAAGGCTCCCCAAGCAGAGAATTTGAGTTTTAAGAGTTTCTTTCTGAGAATGGAAGTGCAGCAGCAGATAGGATGTGGTGCAGTATTTGGGGTTCCTCTTCTATCTCCCCAGTTGCAGACAATAATAAGCTGACACCTCATTGGCTTGGACTGGGATGAGTTGAGTTCAGAAGGTTCTACTTTTTGTATCACCTTTGTGGGCAGAACTTTTTTTGGTAGGCTTGTTTATAATTTGTCAACAGAGATGTTACAAAGGACTGGAAATGTCATATATTTTAGTGAAATCTGAAATCTGCTTTGTTGACTTTATTGTTCCCTCCACTGTCTTTGATGCATTTATAACCGTCTACAGTGAAAATGTGAGATGTAATTGATAAGGGGTGTGCTAGAATCAGACTATTGGTTTCAATTTCTTCTAAAGAGTAATGCCTCGTACACACGGGACGACGATCGTGTTCAACACGTCGTACTCACGACCGTTGCATGCAGAATTGACCGTCTGTGGCGGTGCTTTCAACAGTTGAACGTACGACGGTCGTTCGTGGGAGTTGTATGTGCAGACTAGAAAACTTGGTCGTGTCAACAAGCTCGCATACGACTGTTGAGTCGTGTGTAGAGCAGCTGTGTTCAACAAAGTTGTATTGTGCTAAACACGCATGCGCCAAGTCCACTTTCAACTAACATGAAATTAGAAAGGAGCCCAAAAGGTTACGCTACTTCCTCATTATACGCTCGTTCGCGTCATCACGTTCGGCCGGCCGCAAGTTGTAGGTACGACCGTCGTGTGCATGTCAGTAGGCTACATACGACCGTCAACGTACGATTCAACACGGTCGTAAGCACGATCGTCGTCCCGTGTGTACGAGGCTTAAGAGTGAATTTATAATTGAAAAATGGGATCAGATGCTGCAAACATATCAGTTGTAATAAAGTTTTTGGTTCTCTACAAACCGTGTAATTCTATTATATGTCACAGATTAAGATACAACACCCAACTGGAAAGCCAATGGTGTATCTTTAGTAATGTAGCTGTAAGGGGGCTCTAGTCCATAAAGCTTGTTTATAAGCAATAATATAGGCTGTAGGGCAGTGGTTCTCAACTCCGGTCCTCAGGACCCACCAACAGGCCGGATTTTAAGTATTGCCTTGGGGAGATGTAGACTAGAATACTGCAATCACTGAGCACCAAATTATATCACCTGTGATGCATTTCAGTTATCCTGAAAACCTGACCTGTTAGTGGGTCCCGAGGACAGGAGTTGAGAACCACTGCTGTAGGGGCTTCTATTGATTCAGACACAACACCCAACTACAAAGCCAATTGTGTATACCCCAGTGATGTAGATGCAATGTGGGCTCTAGTCCATAAAACTTGTTGTAAGAGATATATAGAAGCTTCTATAAATTGTATTGATTTAGATACAAAACCTCAACTGGAGAGCCAATGGTGTATCCCCTCTAATGTAGATGTAGCATGGATTCTAGCCCACAAAATGTGTTCTAAGCGATATACATGAGCTTACACAAGTTTTTGGAGTCAGATACAACACCTAACTAAAAATCCAATGGTGTATCCCTAGTAATGTACATGTAACTTGGGCTCTAGTCCATAAAACGTGTTATAAAAGATATATAGAAGCTCATATACGTTTTACTGATTCAGATACAACGCCCAACTACAAAACCAACGGTGGATCTCCTCTAATGTAGATGTAACTTGGGCTCTAGTCCATAAAACCTGCTATAAGAGGTATTTAGAAGTCTCTATATATTTTTTTTATTCAGAGACAACATCCAACTAGAAAACCAATAGTGTGCTCCTAGTAATGTAGATGGAATTAGGGCTCTAGTCCACAAAACATGTTGTAAGAGATATATAAAAGCTTCTATACGTTTTTTATTGATTCAGATACAGCACTCAACTAGAAAGCCAATGGTGTATCTCTAGTAATGTAGATGTAACTTGAGTTCTAGTCCATAAAACATTTTGTAAGAGATATAGAAGCTTCTATAAGTTGTATTGATTCATATGCAACGCCCAATTAGAAATACAATGATGTACCCCTAGTAATGTAGATGTAACCTGGGCTCCAGTGCACAAAACCCGTTAAAATAAATGTATAGAAGCTTCTGTAAGTTTTATTGATTCAGATAAATTAACCTACAACCTCCAACTAGAAAGCCAATGGTGCATCCCTGATCCCTGGGTAATATAGATGTAACTTGGGCTCCAGTCCATAAAACTTCTTATAAGAAAAATAATATAGAAGCTTCTATATGTTTTATTGATTCAGATACAATACCCAACTGGAAATCCAATGATGTACCCCTAATGTAGATGTAATAGGACTCGTTATAAGATATATATTGAAGTTTTTATAAGCTTTATTGATTCCAATTCAGAAATACAGTGGTGTATCTCTCCCCTGTAATGTAGATGTAACTTGGGCTCTAGTCCACAATACTTCTTATAGAAGCTTCTATATATATTTGCTTATAAGTTTTCTTGACACCCAACTGGATATCCAATGCTGTTCCCCTAGTAATGTAGATATAATTAGGACTCTAGTCCACAAAACTTGTTATAATAGATATATAGAAGCTTCTATAAGTTTTATTGATTCAGATTCCGAAATCCCATGGTGTATCCCTTGTAATGTAGATGTAACATGGGTTCTGGTCTACAAGGCTTATTATAAGAGGTATATAGGCTGCAGGGGCTTCTATAGGTTTTATTGATTCAGATCCTAGGACTGTATTTAAATTATTGCCAGTCTGTGATCAGCCACATTTTCCATGTGCTCGGGCAATCATGGGTTGTATGTTCTGTGCTGGGAAAATCGTGTTTATGGAAAGCTGTGGGTGAAATACGGCTGTGTGTCTGAGAACCTCCACCCCCTGCCCTGGAAGTACCGGAGAGACATTCCTGCAGCCCTCACCCGGGCCGGGCGGCGCCTCCTTCATTGGGTCACAGAGCACCCAGCCTGGGGCCGCCCAGCCCCCCCCCCCCCCCCCCACCAGAGAGCAGCGTGAGATCCGAGCACATGTGTGCTTCCAGGGACTCCACAGATCTGGGATCCATTGAAGAATTTCCTGGTTGCTAATCCATAAATCCTGTGTGCTGTCAGGAGATGTGAGCAGTGCTGGCACCGAGCACACTGCATGCACCCCCCCCCCCCCACCCCCCATACACATTCATTTCCATACGCCGCTCAGCCTATACATTGCACTGCATTTAAGGAGGACCGGCAGAGACTGCGAGCAAAGCAGCGCACAGCACCGTATACATGTGATTGATGGGCACCTCCGGGCTCTGCAATGCGAATACAACGATTCCTTCAGTCTATCACTGTCTCATCTTATGACTTTTAATTGCATTAACAGATTCATCCCCTAACGCTGAGTACCTACCTACTGCACCCAATCCGATCCATAGCCAAAGAACTGAGAATATATAGAACGCATTACCTCCTGCACCCAATCCGATCCATAGCTATAGAACTGAGAATATATAGAACACATTACCTCCTGCACCCAATCCGATCCATAGCTATAGAACTGAGAATATATAGAACACATTACCTCCTGCACCCAATCCGATCCATAGCTATAGAATAGAGAATATATAGAACACATTACCTGCTGCACCCAATATCATCCATAGCTACAGAACTGAGAATATATAGAACACATTACCTGCTGCACCCAATATCATCCATAGCTACAGAACTGAGAATATATAGAACACATTACCTGCTGCACCCAATATCATCCATAGCTATAGAATAGAGAATATATAGAACACATTACCTGCTGCACCCAATCCGATCCATAGCTATAGAATAGAGAATATATAGAACACATTACCTCCTGCACCCAATCCGATCCATAGCTATAGAATAGAGAATATATAGAACACATTACCTCCTGCACCCAATTCGATCCATAGATATAGAACACATTACCTGCTGCACCCAATATCATCCATAGCTATAGAATAGAGAATATATAGAACACATTACCTCCTGCACCCAATCCGGTCCATAGCTATAGAACTGAGAATATATAGAACACATTACCTGCTGCACCCAATATCATCCATAGCTATAGAATAGAGAATATATAGAACACATTACCTGCTGCATCCAATATCATCCATAGCTATAGAATAGAGAATATATAGAACACATTGCCTACTGCACCCAATCCCATCCATAGCTATAGAACTGAGAATATATAGAACACATTACCTACTGCACCCAATATCATCCATAGCTATAGAATAGAGAATATATAGAACACATTACCTACTGCACCCAATATCATCCATAGCTATAGAATAGAGAATATATAGAACACATTACCTACTGCACCCAATCCCATCCATAGATATAGAATAGAGAATATATAGAACACATTTACTGTAACTACTCCAGTTTTTCCTAAACCATTTGATAATCATTCAGCGGTTGCCAGTACTCATGATGGATGTCTCAGGGGCTGCTTAAGTCTCCTCTACCTTAGGAATTGTCCTCTTGTGTATAAAGCTGACTATACACTATGCAATCTGATTGTACAATTTCTTTTAGAATTAGCAAAACTATGCAATATGCCAACATACCTAAACCACCCATTCAGCTAGTATGAAAGCAGGCAGACTCTTGTGTTACACAGTTGGTGGTAGCTCTAAAAGACATTGTACAATCAGATTTTATGGTGTATGGTTAGTATATGGCTGACTATAAACTGTACCATCTCTGTACAAATTTTTTAGAGTTACCAAAACTCAATATGAGGACAAAACCTAGACAATTTGTTCAATTGGTATAAAACCAGCCAGGCTCTACAATATAGATGACAGTAGATCTACATGAGGTTGTACAAGCAGATTGTATAGAGGCTGGCTACACTCTATACAACTTTCTTGTACGATTTTCCTTTAGATTTACCAAAACCATATGAGATCAAACCTAAACATTTTCAATTCCTATGCAATCAGGCAAGCCCTTGCATTACATAGCTGAAGGTGAATCTGAAAGAAATTGAACAAAAAAATTGTATAATGTATGGCCAGCTTTAGATTGTCTCTAGATGGATGGCACATTGCACATGATCGCTTCATGAGTAGTCAGCTCAGTGATATTATCGATGGGATACCATTGTTGACGATTTAAAAGAGATTATTTATCAACACAGACAGCAATACACATATGTAGGCATTAGGACCGATTTACTAAAGGAGTAAGGACTGCACATTTTACAAAGTGTGTTTCTGTTGAAGTTCATTAAGTTCAGTGAATAAGGCGAAGACGTGTTTATTTCAATTATCAGAACATACACAAGCAAATTTCCCTTACATTGGTTGGGCATTTGAAGTGAACACAACTTCACCTTATCTACTACACAATGGGGAGATTTACTCACACTGGTGCAGCTCTGCATAGAAACCAATCAGCTTCCAGATTTTGTTGTCAAAGCTTAATTGAACAAGCTGAAGTTAGAAGCTGATTGCTTGCTATGCACAACTACACCAAATTCTGAGGGTTCAGCTGTGCATAGTAACCAATCAGCTTCTAACATCAGCTTGTTCAATGAAGCTTTGACAATAAAACCTGAAAGCTGATTGGCTGCTATGCACAGCCGCATTAGATATTCCCCCCATGTGGCCATACCCTTTGCAAAGTCACCAGCCTTTTAGTAAATCATCCCCATTGTGGCTCACTGAAGGCTCACAGTGGTCAGCAGTCCAATGGGATTATTCTGCTCCACCGTATAATTTATCGTATAAGTAGCACCCACAATCAAAGGCAAGGTCCTCATTGGACATTGTTATGCAACAATGTATCCCACAGCTGGATGGATAAAGTTAATGAGATTGTTGAAGTTAATTGAGTAAGACAAAGCAATGAGCAATGGGGATACCCAAGGAACACTCGCCTGCATTAGCCAATCACAATCATCTGAAGATCTCCGACTACGGCACGCTTAAATGTGATTGGTTAGTAGAAGTCACTGCACGTGCTCCTATCACAGCCCCACCGAAGAAGTCATTACACCCAATGGACTTTATTTATTGGTAGTGGATTTATATATTACAGTCCACAAACATCTTCCCAGGACTGAGAACTGCACCATAGCTACTACAGCTCTACTACTCCAATATTATATAAATGTGACCCTATGATCTGCTCTGGAGTCCTATGGACGATTGATCCATACACAGTACAATACATTGCAGCTTTTCTATGACAATCACTGAAATCCCCTCCATGATATCTCAGCCCTCCCACCCCGATAATACGCGGTGATTGTAGCGTTGCCCCTAGTAAATCCAATTCTCAACCTATGGGTAGTAGCGCTGTGCCATGGAGAACACAACAGGCTTAGCATGTCTCTACCTCCATAGGTAAGTACAGTGTGGCTGTAAGTAGCTCGGCTATACAGTGCAGGTGAAGCGCTCTACGTTTAATACAGTGCGGTCGTGGTGTTGTACCTTTAGCACAGTGTTGTAGATTTATTAAGTAAAATATGGGGGAAATGCTTTACCTTTAGAACACACAGTATAGTAGCGCTGTAGCTTTAGTAAATACGGCATGGTAGTGGCTCTCTACCTTTAGTAAGTACAGCCTGTCAGCAGCGATAAACCTTTAGTAAATGCAGTAGGTGCAGTATTGTTATATCGCTGTAGATGTATGAAATACATTATACCTGCTGTGCTGTAGTAAGTGCAGTATAGTAGCGCTGTACAGTGTGGTAGTAGCGTTGTGCCTTTAGTAAAAACAGTATGGTAGTAGCGTTGTGCCTTTAGTAAAAACAGTATGGTAGTATTGCAATGCCCTTAAGTACAACATGGTAGTAGCGTATTACCTTTGGTAGATATAATGGTAGTAGCACTATGCATTTAGCAAGTACAGCACTGTACCTTTAGTAAATACAGAATGGCGGTAGCACTATACCTTTAGTAAGTACAGCATGGTAGTAGAGTATTGCCTTTAGTAAAAACAGTATGGTAGTAGTAAAATACCTTTAAGCACAACATGGTAGTAGCGTATTACCTTTAGTAAATACAGAATGGCGGTAACATTACATCTTCAGTAAGTACAGCATGGTAGTAGCGTATTGCCTTTAGTAAAAACAGTATGGTAGTAGTAAAATACCTTTAAGCACAACATGGTAGTAGCGTATTACCTTTAGTAAATACAGAATGGCGGTAGCACTACATCTTCAGTAAGTACAGCATGGTAGTAGCGTATTGCCTTTAGTGAATACAGTATGGTAGTAGTGCTATACCGGTACAATATAGCCGTAGCGCTGTACTTTTAGTAAATAAACAGTATGGTTGCCGCGTCGTGCCTTTAGTAAATACAGCGAGTACATTATAATTTATGATGTAATGTAATGTGTGGTGTCAGCGTTGTACCCCTAATAAGGGCATAGTATGGTGTGTATTCTGCTGTACTAGGAGTAGTAAGGAGTCTGGTCTGCTGTACTAGGAGTGGCATGGTATGGGCACAGCTCTCAGTGGGCATAGGGTGGTTGTAGCGCTGTACCCGCAATTGTACAATACTTGCATTGCCATCTCTCCGCTACGCTCGGTATAATTACAGCGCTGCTCTATGTAATAGAAGTACGGGGGGTTTGTAGCGCTGTAGTAAACAGGGATTCACATCCCGGCTATATCGCCGTGCCTATTGGATTGGATTTGTAGTGAGCTCGTTTTGCCAATTCCCCCTCACATACAGCAAGCCCAGCATTACAGCGCCATGGCTCTGCCAGTAAGCACAGCATGGTGGAAGAGTGTAGTGGGTACAACGCGTATACCAGGCGGTTGCACTGAAGCTCTCTAAATGATGTATTTCTATGCGGTGCTGTAGATGGTGTGAGCTCAGTGCAGTCAGAGTGCTGGGAGAAGCAATCTATCTCTAGTAGGTATTATAGTGCTGTACCTTTAGTAAGTACCGTATAGATGAGGCTGTATCCCTAAGTGCTATATGATTGGAGAGTTGTACCTATGGTATGAACAGTACAGTGCGATACACATAGTAAGTACAATAGGTGTAGCGCCTTACCTCTAGTAAATATAGCGCTTCATCTTACAGTCAGGACTGTGTGCTCGCAGCGCTATCTCTTTAGTAATTATAGCGCTACATGTTTAGTAAGTACAGTGAGCACTATGTGGTTGTATCTCTGTACCTCTAGTAATTATAGCGTTATACCTCTTGTACATAAAGTGCACTTCCAATAATACAATAAATTATTTTCCAACTCATCAGTAAGCATTGCAAGGCGGGGGGGGGGGGGGGGGGGGGGGGGGGGGGGGGGGGGGGGGGGGGGGGGGGGGGGGGGGGGGGGGGGGGGGGGGGGGGGGGGGGGGGGGGGGGGGGGGGGGGGGGG
>BLSH010047503.1:63618-99603 GCA_018402905.1 Glandirana rugosa | reverse complement strand
CTTGTACATAAAGTGCACTTCCAATAATACAATAAATTATTTTCCAACTCATCAGTAAGCATTGCAAGGCGCCCCCCCCCCCCCCCCACATCTACAGTCACAGCTCGCTGTCTTTTGTAACTACAGAGAATGCTGGAACTCCTAAGGATTGAGCGCTGGATGTGCCTCAGCCCGGGCTCTACATAGCACTCTGATGTTACATTCAGACACAATGTTGTAGTTACAGTGATCCCTGTTATATAGAGCTGATCTCCCTGTATACTACCCCCCCCCCAAACCTGCCAAATGCAGACAGAGATCCTACTGTCTGTCTACTCAGCGTTTACAACAATCATTTATTCAATTCTTCTGGTTATTTATACATTGTAACCATCATTGCTAAATCTATGGAAGCGCCATTATTCTCTATTATTATTTTTTTTTTGCGGTTAGCCTGCTCTCTATATACATTTGTGTCCTGTGACACCCCAACCAACACAACTGCCCGTTACAAGACATCCAATGCAACCTCTGTGTATTAATTATGACACCCCAACCAACACAACTGTCCGTGCTATGATAGACAATGCAAAATCTATGCCCCATGACACCCCAAACTACAGATCTGCCAGTCATGAGACAGACAATGCCAACTCCGTGCCTTAACTATGACACCCCAACGCACACAACTGCCTGTTGTATTATAGGCAATGCACACTCTGTGCCCCAGAACACCCCAACCTGCCAGCTATGAGACAGACAATGCACACCCTATCCCTTAATTATGATACCCCAACCCTCACAAATGCCATTTGTATTTTAGGCAATGCACACACCACGCCATAATTATGATACCCCAACCCTCACAACTGCCATTTGTATTTTAGGCAATGCACACACCACGCCATAATTATGATACTCCAACCTTCACAACTGCCATTTGTATTTTAGGCAATGCACACACCACGCCATAATTATGATACTCCAACCCTCACAACTGCCATTTGTATTTTAGGCAATGCACACACTACGCCATAATTATGATACCCCCAACCCTCACAACTGCCATTTGTATTTTAGGCAATGCACACTCTACGCCATAATTATGATACTCCAACCCTCACAACTGCCATTTGTATTATAGGCAATACACACACCACGCCATAATTATGGAACCCCAACCCTCACAACTGCCTTTTACATGGCAGGCAATGCACATTGAGAAGTAATAATGTACCCCAGGGTCACTTTAATCGCCCACTTAGGTTCTATGGAAATTATTATTTTTTTTTTGTCACCCAGCCCCAGGGTTATTTCATTATTTCTGGGGTATAATGAATTGATGAGATGGGGTGTGCTTTGTGTAGTGGGGTGGGGGGAGCAGTGTGTGTATATTGTGAGTGCAGTGTGTACATTGTGACATTGTGAGTGCAGTGTGTGTATATTGTGAGTGCAGTGTGTATATTGTGAGTGCAGTGTGTACACTAATTCCCAGGCCGCCCTTAAGGAATGAGACCACGTGACGGCGCGGGGCGGGCGGACTCCGAGCCATTTTGGGGACGGTGTCAGTTTCCAGTGTGAGGCTCCAGTGAGCGGAGTGCCCGAGCAGCCCGGGAGAGGCAGCAGCAGCAGAAGCAGCAGCAGCGGCGTCGGCGGCGCGCGGAGAGATAGGAGGCGGCTTGCGCGGCGCACAGATCAAGCAGCAGCAGCAGCAGATCGGCTCCGGTGCAAGCAGCAGCAGCAGCACCACCAGCAAGCAAGCAGGCAAAAAAAAAAAAGACAAAAGCACTGAGGATGGTGTAATCAGCCCCCGGATTCGGACTATTTAAGAGGCGGGAGCGGCGGTCCGGTCCGGAGGAAGAGCCGGAGGAGGAGGAGGGGGAAGGAGGGGATCTCCCACCCCTGGCTGGCCTGGAGAAGGGGGGGAAATGAGCGCAGTGCCCGCACTGACAGCGTCTGCAGATCGGCTCAAGATGGCCGCCCCTGGGCTGCTGCTCATCCGCTGAGCGCCCCCCCCCCCCCATCTACCCGACACTGCATTGTCCCCGGACCCCCCAGCAGCAGCAGCTAGCAGCCACCCGATCGGCACCCCACGGTATGTGCACCCTCCTGGGGTGGGGGTGGGGATCTGGCGGAGGGGGGAGGGGGGTGTTTGTCTGCTGTACGTAAATAAAGAGGAGGGGGGAGTGAGGGGGGTGGGGTGCGGATGGTGGAATTTGGCAAAGGGGGGGGGGGGGGAACACAGGTAGATGTGGGGGTGCTGAGTGTGGAAGGAGGGAGCACGTGAGCGAGCAGAGGTGCCATCTTCTGGGCTGCCCAATCTGAGCCCTGGTGATCTCCCTCCCTGTGTATTCAAGCCCCCACCTCTTCTGCTACATGTCAGCCTGCCCCCTCCCCCTTGCTCCATGTCAGACTTTTTTTTACACCCCACTTTGCCAGCTGTACCCCCCTCCCCCTTTGCCTTGGTAGTAGGGCTAGCTTGGCATGGTGGTGCCAGTGTGGTCATAATGTGCCATCTGCCTAGATAAAGCCATGTAGCCCACATGCATAGGTCAGTTTGCCACCCCCCAGGGGCTTTTATTTTTTTTTTTTTTTGCTGCTGCGTTGCCCATTCAGTGACAAAGCAAATGTAGGCATTGTATGCAAATGTTGTATTTTGTTTGTGTAAATCAAAATATTATATCTATCTATCTATATAATTATGTTTTATTATGTAGGTAGCATGCGTTGTTTGTATTGCAGTTAAAGGAGGAAGCAATAGGAGGGACACCCCTGTGCTGATTTGTGTAATATTGTGTACAGTTGTCATTTCATGTGCATCCTCCTCCTTTGTGCTGGAGCTTGGTTCAGCTCTGCTGCTGCTAAGGGGCTCTTTGCTGGTGACAGTAAATCACATTTGCCAGAGTAGCTCACTGGCCTTCCCTGTTCCTCTACAGACTACACTACACCATGAGAGCCCTTGTAGAATTCTTCCAGCAGATTAAAAAAAAAAAAAAACTGTCTGCTCTGTGACCAAGCCCAGAGTGCCGGTGGGGTTACCGTGTGGTCACCCTGCCATGTTTCCATATACTTTGCATAATGACCCATAAAGGAACAGGAGGGCTGGAGGAGCGAACCCTGGCAGGGAGCTGGAGGGGAAAACACTGCTTCAGCTGTTGTTGGTAGTTTTTTTAGATAAATGCTTCCACTGGCTCATGCTTGA
Source organism: Glandirana rugosa (assembly GCA_018402905.1). Lineage (NCBI taxonomy): Eukaryota > Metazoa > Chordata > Amphibia > Anura > Ranidae > Glandirana > Glandirana rugosa. The sequence goes on along the minus strand of BLSH010047503.1, from coordinate 96,422 downwards.
AGTTGCTCATTTGTATTTGTCGGGTGCTTTGGGAATAAGTGGTGACTTCAGATCACACTCATAACTTTGCTCACACTGTGTCCTCATGTGATTGTAGTTGTGTTGGTTAACAGTTGAGCACTGTACATATTTATTATTTATTTGCATCTATTTTTTTAATTAAGGGCAATGTTTCCAGGTCTACCCCCCTTTTCTTGGTCTAAGCAAGGGGGTAGACCACCAATGACTTGTTACAGAAATGCTACTCTGTATGTAGCAGGGGTGGTCTTCTGCATATTTGTTCTTCCTGTGCAATTTATTAAATGCAATCCTTTCTTATCTGTAAATATGCAGCCTGGGAGCTCTGGAATATTGCTTCATAAACTAGCCGTGCCATTTTCTATAGCAGGATCCCTGGCTGACAATAGCTGTGGAAGCTCTGTTTGTATGTCAGTGATATATTTCATGGCTCTGTAACTCTCTGAACATTAACCCAATGTAGCCTTAACAGATTTATAGAGTCCTGGCTTCCTGCTTTTCCCCACACTCCCTCTTTCCTTACTGACAGGCCCGTAACAAAGGTTTCATTCCAAGTCTTGCTTGTTACATTTCATTTCTTTCTTGTCTGGGATGTTGTTACATTGCATGCTCTCATACGTTTGATCTTCTGTACAGATCTGATTTGTGAATATGATTATTTTCCTGGAAAGGTGCTCAGATTGTTCTGATAAGATATCATCCCTTAGGATCTCTTGTGATTATTCACAATGCCCAGATCACCTCCTAATAGTCAGATTAGGGTGATCACTATCTTAAGGATAGGAGGAAATTTGACAGATCAGATGACATAAATCCATTGGCTTCTCTGTAACTAGTTTCAGAAAATAATAATCCACAAATGCCTGGGAGCAGTAGTTGGAGTGTCAGTTAAACCCCCTAATGTTGTGTCTAGGTGAGATAAATTCATACATTGTGCGTGGATTCCTTGAAATCAGAGAAATTCAGGATATAATGGAGTATTGTATTGGGGTGTTTGTGTGGTGTCTAATTAGACCCTGTTGGTAAATGCCTTGATCTTGGAACGTTTTCTTGGCATTTGGAGTTTTGTAGTTGGCATTACTGAACAGAGAGTGCATTATGGTTATTTTTTTTAACTGGTTTCCATAGTTGTCTTTGGGACATTTGGACCTTCTTTGGTATTTATCCCATTTGTGTCACCAAGCTCTGGTGGTCTACTTGGAGCTGCTCTGGTGGTTGAGGATTGGCAGAGTTGGCACTTTTTTTTTGGTTGAGATGTGTAGGGTGAATGTGCCATGTAGATGGTGGACAAGCTTGCCGAAAATTAAAAACCATAACCACCATTTAATTTCCCAGGGTGGGTTGTTTGCCAAAGCTGTTCATCAGTGAGTTCCTCCAGCTTGTGGACTGGGGTTGATTTACTAAAACTCGAGAGTGCAAAATATGGTGCCTGGTAGCCTATCAGCTTCCAACTTCAGCTTGTTCAATTAAACTTTGACCAAAAAATAAAAACATGGAAGCTGATTGGTTTCTATGCAAAGCTGCACCAGATTTTGAACACTTCAGTTTTAGTAAACCAACCCCAAGGTTACATATGGAGAATTGTAAATGTAAAGCTGCGATAATTACAAATACAATGTTGCATGTAGAGAATTGTAAATGTAAAGCTTTGATCATTATGGATACAATGTTACATATAGAGAATTGTAAAGGTAAACCTGTGGTCATTATGGATACAATGTTAGCTATAGAGAATTGTAAAGGTAAAGCTGTGGTCATTATGGATACAATGTTAGATATAGAGAATTGTAAAGGTAAAGCTGTGGTCATTATGGATACAATGTTACATATAGAGAATTGTAAAGGTAAAGTTGTGGTCATTATGGATACAATGTTACATATAGAGAATTGTAAAGGTAAAGTTGTGGTCATTATGGATACAGTGTTACATAGAAAATGGTCAAGGTAAAGCTGGGATCATTATAGGTACAATATTATAAACATATCATATAATATAATATATATATTTTTTACTCTTAAGCTGTCCTCAGATAAAATATATCTTCACCCCCAGCCCTTCTCATGAGCCTTTTATCTCCCGACTTTTGCTATGCCCCTTACGAATCTCTTGCGAATTTTGCTCTCTGATCCGTAGGGCTTCCAGCACACTCATATAAAAGTTTTTCTTTTCGTTTCCCCAAGCAGATCACACCAGTTCTGTTCGTTCAAGTTCTGCTGCTCATCAGAGTTGAATGTGTTTTTATTTATTTGTCTTTTTGCCTTCTGCAAGTATCGACCCCCTGGGCTGTGGTGGTGCCGGTAATAGCCGGCTGTCCTTTTTTTTGGGGGGGGGGGGCTGTGGGGTCACTATGTACTCTTCATTCACACATTCACATTGAGGTGTAGTGGTCAGGTTTAGTGTGCATTCATAGAAGGGAGGGTCAGCGTATTTGAAGCCCAAGTTGAAGGTGTTTTTATTTATTTGTCTCCTACAAGTGTCGCCCACCTGGGCTGTGGTGGGGTCGGAAATTGCCGGCTGTCCTGTGTTGGGGGGTCGCTATGTTCTATTTATTCACAGCTATCCCTGTCAGCTGTACTGTACATACATAGGAGGGGGTTCAGCACATTTCAATGACTATGCCATGCACTTCTATTTTTGCAGCGGTAGATTCTTTTTTTTGGGGAGGGGGTGCACATAAATCTGTTAACCAGGATAAAATAACCAAGCAAGATGGGTGGGGGGGAGCTACTCTCAGAAGTAGGATCTCCCCTGTTCATAGAGCGTGCAAAGAGGGTGTTAGGAGGTACTCCCAGAAGTAGGATCTCCCTGTCCCTGGTGTTTATCAGGAGGTTGCTATGGGGTACTCCCAGAAGTAGGATCCCCCTCTCCCTGGTGTGTATAAGGAGGGTGCTAGGAGGTACTCCCAGAAGTAGGATCCCCCTCTCCCTGGTGTGTATAAGGAGGGTGCTAGGAGGTACTCCCAGAAGTAGGATCTCCCTCTCCCTGGTGTGTATAAGGAGGGTGCTAGGTGGTACTCCCAGAAGTAGGACCCCCCTCTCCCTGGTGTGTAGAAGGAGGGTGCTAGGAGGTACTCCCAGAAGTAGGATCCCCCTCTCCCTGGAGTGTATAAGGAGAGTGCTAGGAGGTATTCCCAGAAGTAGGATCCCCCTCTCCCTGGTGTGTATAAGGAGGGTGCTAGGAGATACTCCCAGAAGTAGGATCCCCCTGTTCCTGGTGTGTAGAAGGAGGGTGCTAGGAGGTACTCCCAGAAGTAGGATCCCCCTCTCCCTGGTGTGTATAAGGAGGGTGCTAGGAGGTACTCCCAGAAGTAGGATCCCCCTGTTCCTGGTATGTAGAAGGAGGGTGCTAGGAGGTACTCCCAGAAGTAGGATCTCCCTCTCCCTGGTGTGTATAAGGAGGGTGCTAGGAGGTACTCCCAGAAGTAGGACCCCCCTCTCCCTGGTGTGTAAAAGGAGGGTGCTAGGAGGTATTCCCAGAAGTTGGATCCCCCTGTTCCTGGTGTGTAGAAGGAGGGTGCTAGGAGGTATTCCCAGAAGTAGGATCCCCCTGTTCCTGGTGTGTAGAAGGAGGGTGCTAGGAGGTACTCCCAGAAGTAGGATCCCCCTCTCCCTGGTGTGTAGAAGGAGGGTGCTAGGAGGTACTCTCAGAAGTAGGATCCCCCTCTCCCTGGTGTGTAGAAGGAGGGTGCTAGGAGGTACTCCCAGAAGTAGGACCCCCCTCTCCCTGGTGTGTAGAAGGAGGGTGCTAGGAGGTACTCTCAGAAGTAGGATCCCCCTCTCCCTGGTGTGTAGAAGGAGGGTGCTAGGAGGTACTCCCAGAAGTAGGATCCCCCTCTCCCTGGTGTGTATAAGGAGGGTGCTAGGAGGTATTCCCAGAAGTAGGACCCCCCTCTCCCTGGTGTGTATAAGGAGGGTGCTAGGGGGTACTCCCAGAAGTAGGACCCCCTGTTCCTGGTGTGTAGAAGGAGGGTGGAGGCAGTGTGTGTGACCCCAGCTCTCTCCTTCCTTTCCTCCCTCTCAGCTCTTTGTCTGTTCCCTGAACTGTACTGGGCGCCTCTTAGTTTTCTGCTCCTTCCCCTCTCCTGTTCGCCCCCCACACCCGCCCCCTGCACTTCAGATCTCTGGGTGATGGGTTTGTTTCTCTGGATCTCTTCGTGTATTCCTGGAAAGGTCTCTGCTTTCCCTCCCCCGATCCCTCCAGATTTAGGAGCTGAGTTCATATAGTAAGCCCCTTTTGCTCCCCCCATTGGCCAGCACTTATTTGGGGATCCACTGGCCGCACATGTGGATCTAGTTTGCAGCGTCTGTATTGCCTTTCCGCAGTCTGCTGCCTCCTAGGTGATCCCAGTGAATGATCTGGGTGGTTCTGACTAGGAGGGTGATTAAGGTTTGCTATTTGCACAGCAGGCAGATGGAAAGAGTTAAATAGCAGTGCCCTCCTCCCCTGCAGGTATATGACCCCCCCCCCCCCCAGCACCTCTGTTTGACTCCATGCCTGGGTTTCCTCCCCATCTCAAGGCGGTGGCAGGATGCCAAGTGTAAGTGTAGGTTGCCATAGTAACGGGAGGATTGCAGCTTGGGCACCAGCACACGGCAATGTGCTCCTTTCATCATGAATATAGTCTTGCTGGCAGCTCCCAGTGGGTAGACCATTCCTGACCCCCCACCTGTGTTAGGTCATCACCCCACCTATATGTTCGCCTACCCATTCTGCCCTGGGTGTCATCATCTTCCAGCTTGCTGAGGCTACAGGGGCCAGAAAATCATTGCTGAGGTGCACATTGATTTTTAGTTTGCTTAATTGGGCGATTAAATTGTGTGTCGGTATCCTTGGAAATTAAAGGGGTTGATTAACTAAAGGCAAATAGGCTGTGCACTCTGTAAGGGTATTTGTTCCATAGCTCAGAAATTGAGGAGAAGCTCAGCTGATTTTTAACACCCAATCATGTGCAAGCAATTTTCTGCCTCCCTTGCATTTGATTGGGCATTATTTTTCAAAGTGCAGCCTCACCTCATTTATTAAGCTTTGGAGCAATGCATTTGTAGGGTGCAACTGCACTTGCAAAGAGGGGTAGATTTACTAAACCTGGAACACCCCAATGTTACATAGAATTGTGGATGTACAGTTATGCTCATAGATACAAAGTTACATATAGAGAATTGTGAAATGAATCACTATAGATATGTTACTTATAGATAATTGTAAATTTGTGATCCTTGTAGATACAGTGGGTAGATTTGTAGATTGTAGATTTACTAAAACCAGAGGGTGCAAAATCTGTTGCATCTGTGCATGGTAGCCAATCAGCTTTTTACTTCAGCTTGTTCAATTACACTTTGGCAATAAAATCGGGGAGCTGATTGGTTTATATGCAGAGTGAGTTTGCACTAAATTACCCCCACTGTCGATTTAGTAAATCAACCCTATCTTGTCTGATTACAAACCTCGAGGTAAATCTATATCTGGTACAGCGATGACTCGTTCATTTTCTGTAGAAGCAGTTCTGATTTCATCTTATGGCTAAGAAAGCTCTAATTTCATTTGCTCTATGTCGGGATGTGTGTGGCAGAAGGTGACAATTATAATCGTCTGGTTAGCTTGCAGGAAATACTCTTCATTTGCATCGTCTGGGTGCGATTTGTTAAGAAAAGCCTCTCTCATGCATTGATACATGGAGACCATCTGTGAATTACTGCCTCTGTTTATTGCAGGGATTGAAAGAGAGAAAACGCCTTTCCCACGAGCAATCATGCATCGGACGACCCGGATCAAAATCACGGAGCTGAACCCCCATCTGATGTGTGTTCTGTGCGGAGGATACTTCATAGACGCTACGACCATCATCGAGTGTCTGCATTCTTGTAAGTAGAATGGTCAAAGCTGGGGGAATGTAGAGATTGCTAGCTCAGGGGACAACTTCCCCAATGTACATCGCTCTGGTGCTTGTGTCGCTATTACTCAGTGAATTCTCTCAAGTCTGGTTCTGCTTGCTATTCATGGTCTGGATCCTCCTGGATGTAAACATTTGGAGATTTTAGAGATATAGATTATGGATTTTGTATGCTTTACTACATTTCTGTGAACTTGTGACCACATAGAACATTGAATCCCGGGAAGAGCAGTAAGAACTCACACTGTAATATGAATAATACACCTCAATGAGCCATCTGCAAAATGTACTGCAGATCTGTAGAGGAGATCTTGTATTTGTTACAAAAAATGTGAAGTCTGTGATCCCCATTTTTACAACTGATAGAAGTGCTACCTGTTTAAAAAGTTAGAAGCGATTTGAAGTATTTTCTTTACTGTTCCATTGACTATCTGTTCTTGTAGGACCTCTGTAATAATTATTGTATTAATGGAGAAGGAAGGCCTGTAGAGATTTATAGGAAGGCAGAGCTGCATAGTACTCTAGATGAGGACATTGTGGGTCCTTTTGGAACAATCCCCTCAACTAAAACAGTAGAAATTTTACTTAACAAAATATGTTCTCCTTGGAAAGTATATCGTATGTTCACTTTGCAAAATTAATGTTTACTTAGCATATTGGATTAGGTGAAGCTGCATTAATTTCGATCATCTAAACATACAAGCAAGCTGATGTTTGTGTGCATGTATTTTTCTAGTACATTACACATGAGTAGATATTTGAATTGAGCAAAGCATTACTTTAATCACTATAATAAGTGGATGGATACTTTAAAGTGTAAATGCACTTTGCCAAGTGCATAGTCCTACTCCCTAATTCTAGTAAATCATCCCCAGTGTGTCTTGCTTTTGGATGATCTGTGTTTTTTTTTCATTGCACATATCTTTGCTATATTGGGTTTTGGTCAATATTTGTTCCTATTTAATGGGTTTAGGTATTTTTGGTACATATCTGTATTGAGTGTCCATCTATCTCTATTTCTGTCTGTTCGTATAGGCGCATGTGTATATTTGTGACCCTCTTATCTACCTATACTGTATATCTGTCTTAAATGGGTGTATAGATGGGTACTATTTGTGTATTTGTCTTACAGTGCCTGTATGTCTGTCTGTGGCTTATATATATATATATATATATATATATATATATATATATATATATATATATGCCACAGACAGACATACAGACACTGCCTTGTGAGTTTGCCCCTTTCTTTAAAAAAAAAAAAAAATTATATATATATATATATTTTTTTTTTTTTTTTTTTACTAAAGGGAGAGGGGCAGCTCACAAGGTATGTAATGGCAAACAGAGTCAGTCACATGCTAGAAAAGAATCCCATTCCTGTTTAATATCCCATACATAGACTTGGATATTTAGTGAACACATCTTTACATTAACAGTCTCATGAACAGCCTGTGCTTCTTTAGTAAATCAACCCAAATTACCGATAAATAATGAGGCGTTTAATTTATCACTTCCTTAAAATATTATGAATAATGTATTCTCCATTACACCAGTGAGCTAAGCCATGTTAAACTTTTTCAGGATTCTAAGAGGTATTGTGGCCCTTCACCACAGTCTTTTGTGTTTGTGTGTTTATGTGTGCATATAGATAGATAAATAGATAGATAGATAGATAGATAGATAGATAGATAGATAGATAGATAGATAGATTATTGAATGCATTGCCTTTTTTGCCTTGCACACTTTTCTTCCTGGCAGTAACCAACCACCTCTCTTGGCTTTGTTTGTGCAGTCTGTAAAACTTGCATTGTGCATTATCTGGAGACCAGCAAGTATTGCCCTATTTGTGATGTCCAGGTTCACAAGACCAGACCCCTGCTAAATATCAGGTAGGTAGGCACCGTGCCTTGGTTTGATGAAGGTTATGTTTCTGCTGAGGGTGGCTCCATTGTCCCATGTTCCTAGACAGCCTTGGTCAAAGTCCTATCATTTGTGCAGCCACCAATCCTGTTCCTCCCTCTTGTCTCCTTGCAGGGCAGACAAAACCCTCCAAGACATTGTGTACAAGCTGGTGCCAGGGCTTTTCAAAAGTAAGTATGAAATATCGATTTATTGGTGTGAATTTCCTTCAGACACAAGCCGGCCATGCTAACCATCTCTACTCTCTTGTAGATGAAATGAAACGTCGCAGAGATTTTTATGCAGATCACCCTACTGCAGCTGGTGAGTCGGCCACCCTTGTCTTCCACAGGACAGGTCCTCTTTATGGCCTCCCTCCTTCTTCCCTGTGGTTGATACATTTCCTTCTTCTGCTTTTTATTTATTTATTTTTTTGTGATATTTGTTCTGGAAACACAAAAAGGGGGTCTTATGCAGATCCTTATCGATTGGATTTCATACCATGCTTGGTGTAGTCGGATCATGTGACCTACACTATATACAACCTCCTTTAGATCTACTGATAGCAGTGCAGGGACCTGACTGTGCTCTCCTATTGCACGATTGTGGTAAATCTAAAGGAGCTTGTACTAAGGTTGTATGATTCGATTGTACAATGTATGGCCAGCTAAAGATGACCTGGCATGGATATGAAACACTTCGTTTTTGGATTATTGTTACCGCATGTTGCAGTGTTCATTCAGAACGCTCATCTAATGATTAAAGATGATTTGCACAACCGGTTTCTGTAGTCTAAACTGCTGACTACTAGCATAGGTAGCCTATAGACAGGTTAATGAATGAATGAATAATCCATTTATATAATGATATAAACAGTATATATGGCCTTATGAGTTTTCTGTAGTGACATTCTTTCTGTTTAATTAGCGGCAAATGGCTCCAATGAGGACCGGGGGGAGGTGGCAGATGAAGACAAAAGGATCATCACAGACGATGAGATTATCAGTTTATCCATCGAGTTCTTTGACCAGACCCGGTAAGTTGTATGCAGTGTTGGCTCTGATGAGTGATAGCAATTTGGGTGGAGGAGTCCCCTAATTCTTTGTGTTCTCAGGGTGGATCGTAAAGGGAACAAAGACAAGGAAAAGGCGAAGGAGGAGGTAAATATCGTCCAATCTCTGATTGTACAATTGTGTGTTCTGTAATGAGTGGGTAGATCGGGGTCTTCCCGGTGTTCTTGATCAGTCGGGTTGCTGTGAGTCAAAGTAACAGATCAATGTACCCAAGAGAGTCCTCAAAATCCTTCAAATAAACTTATATAATGTATACAGGTTCCACCCTACCACTGCGATCTGATCACCATCGACTCGTTAATGAAGGGTCACAATGTTGTGATCAATCTGCTTGTTTTTTTAAATATATGCAATCCAACCAGAACTATCAAATCTTTACTACAAACTTTTCAAGTGTATTCCGACATTTGGATAACATCTTTGTTACACTTGACAATGTTTTATTTGCTTGCTTTCTTTCTCTTTTATCTTTCCCTCTCCTTTTCCTTCTTTCTCCTTCTCTGTCCTTCTCCCCCCCCCCCCCCTCTCCTTCTCCCCCTTCTGACCTTCTCACCCCCTCTCCCCCCCTCTTTCCTTCTCCATCTCACCTTCCTTCTCTCTCTCTCTCTCTTTCCTTCTTCTTCTCTTCTTTCTTCTCCCTCCCCGCCCCCCTTCTCTCTCTCCCCCCCTCTCTCTCTCCTCCCCCCTCTCTCTCCTTCACCCCCCTCCCTCTCTCCGTATCCCCCCTTTGCCCCCCTCTCTCTCTGCCTCCCCCCTCCCTCTCTCCTTCTCTGCCCCTCTCTCCTCCACCCCCCTCTTTCCTTCTCTCTCTCTTTCTCTCTCCTTCCCCGTCTCCCCCCCCCCTTCTCTCTCACCTATAAATGAATTTTCACTGATACAATGTAACAGACCTATTGCCTTCAGGTAAACAATGTACTCACAGCAATCCCTATGTGTGTAGCGGAGTTCTTATAAACTGATAAGAACTGTGACCCCCGCCCCGGTTCCTATAGTGCCCCATTATACAGTGTCTACCTGCAGTATGTTAGGTTCCACTTTCCATAGAATATCTGATAACTCTCTTCAAGAGAACCGCTCTGTATGGAATATTATACAGCTGTACTTCATTGTATTACAATGTACACATTTTGCTAGGGTCACTCATGAGGATTATATGTCCATAGCGGTATTATTGAGACTGAAATATGCTGCTCATTTTGCATATTTGGTCACTTTGCAAAGAAAACCCATCACAATGCAAAGGAGAAAAAATCATTTTTGCTTGCACGGGATTAGAGGATGGCAGTCAGCAGAGCTTCACCACACACTGAGCTCTGGGGGAAACCCCCTTGCAAAACAGTCAACCCCGCTGCATCAGGCATTCTATTACTCATCTTTCCAATACACTGTAAACTTGCTACATAGGAACGCTTCCATATCTGGCCTCCTTCAGTGTAAGCCACCTGTCATGCTGATCCTCAGGCTTTAATACTATTGGAGCCACTTACCGCCCACACACAAAGTATGTGGACCTGGGAAATGTCAGAAGTCCTATTCTGCATTCTGGGTTGTGTGAGACAATTTATTGGAAGCAGGGAATCGATATAAAAAGCAGACCGCTAATATTGTGTGGAGATCAGGGAAGGGCAGCTTGTGCATTTCTTCCTGGCAGGTGTTTAGTTTGTAGAAGTAATTTAGTATATGTGGCTGGATGCTACCAGGGAGACACATTGGGGTTATTTACTAAAATGGATTAATGCTGTTCACCTGTGTTAGTGAATAAGGTGATGCTAAGCTGATATGTTCCATGTTTAAGTTGTAAAGGGTTTGGTATTGGAAGTGAACACTGAGTTTGGTGAACAGATTCCACTCCTTTAGACAGACATCTTATCATTTAGTTGTGTGAAGTAATGTGAGGTTATGCTAGCATACAAGCTGGGCTATACTGGGAGCTGAGTAGCTCATCGTTTGAAAGGGGGATGATCGTTGTGTGTATTCTCCCTTCCAGACCAACGACAAGCGGTACCTGCGCTGTCCTGCTGCAATGACTGTCATGCATCTGCGCAAGTTTCTGAGGAGTAAAATGGATATTCCTAATACCTTCCAGGTACAGTGCATCTACAGAGTGTGCAAATGTATAGGTGTATATATATATATATATATTTGTGTATGTATGTGTATATATATATTTGTGTATGTATGTGTATATATATATTTGTGTATGTATGTGTATATATATATATATATATATATATATATATATATATATATATGTGTGTATATATTTGTGTATGTATATTTATGTATGTATGTATATATAAATATGTGTATGTATGTGTATATATATATATATATATATATATGTGTGTATGTATGTATGTATGTATATATATATATATATATTTGTGTATTTGTATATGTGTGTGTATGTATATATTTGTGCATGTGTATATATATATATATATGTATGTATATATATTTGTGTATGTATGTGTATATATATTTGTGTATGTGTGTATATATTTATATATATATATATATGTTCAACAGCACCGATATTTGCGTTTAGGGGAGATCATAGAGGCAATTGTATGCTGTGAGATTCCTTGTATCTGAGCCCTGTGTCCCCAGGGGTACTTCTATAGACGATGCAATGTATAGCTCGGAGCGATGTTGTACCCTGCAGTGGGGGCAAGGAGCTGGGGAAGGACGGGTTAAACATTCTTGTCATTTTAATGGCGACCTCTTGTATTTGTATTGCTGGCAGATCGATGTGATGTATGAAGAGGAGCCCCTGAAAGACTATTACACGTTAATGGACATCGCATACATCTACACGTGGAGGAGGGTAAGCATCTGCTGCTCTGAGCAGAAATGTTCAGCCTATCCCCAATTACACCTTGATTGGTCACATGACACTTTCCAAGTGTGATTATAGTACCACCTTTTCTATGAGGGGAATACTGTCTATGAAGTTCACATGCTGGCCAGCATGAAAGCATTACAGACATTTAACAAGATCTATGTTGCCCCCCTCCCCCAAAGAAAACATCCTTATTTCTGCTAAAGTGTAGGAGGTGGACCTAGACACTTTCTCAGAATGTCTACCAGTGAAATGCCCATGCATTACAAAGGGTACAGAATAGGTTAACTAGTCTGTAATTTCTAAAATTCAGGTCACTGCTGACCTCTCCTGAAAATACTAAGTCTCTGGCTGTCAGGCTGATCCAGTGGCTTTAGCTTTGTCTTAAGCTGGCTACACATTATGCAATTATCTTGTTCAATTTCATTTAGATTTACCTTGAACTATGAAGTGCAAAGGCCTGTCTGATTTCATACAATTTGAACGTGTTTAGGTCTGACCTCCTATTATATGGTTTTGGCAATTCTAAAGGAAAATTGTACAAGAAAATTGTATAGTGTGTAGCCAGCTTTTCAGTCACTGACCCAGAAAAATGATGCAGGTCATTAATGGTTTCCATGCTAGCTCCAGATCAGTGACTGGAATAGACACAGTCAGGCAACTAGACTTTTTAGAGGGAGGTCAATCTCAGTATTGCTGGCAGTTTAGGTTCAAGAGCTGCCATTGCAGATGTTCTTAAAGGCACAAGTTATTTACTAAGGGCAAATAGACTGTGCACTTTGCAAGTGGATTTGCTCCAGAACTTTAGTGAATGAGGGGAAGCTGTGCTGACTTCCATCATCCAATAATGTGTAAGCAAAATGCTGTTTTTAAATTTTCCTTGCATGTAATTGGGTATTCTTTGCAAAGTGAAGTTTTATCTCATTTCTGGATCAAATTCCCTTGCAAAGTATATAGTCTATTTGCCTTTAGTAAATCATCCCAGTGTCAGGACAAGGTCATCTAGCACCCAGGGCGAAGATGCCAAACGATGCACCCTCAAAAGGTATGAGTGTCAGCAAAAATCCCTTTCCTCTACCCCCCCCCCCCCCCAAAAAAAAAATCCCAGCAATTCTAATCTTCACAATTACTCACTAAGCATATATCCTCTTTGCAAGCCAAAGTTCTCCCCTAACAAAAATGCTCTCTCTTCCAGTACAAATCCCCCTCCCAGCTCAAATCCTCTTCTCCAAACCCCCACCCCCCCCCCCCCCCCAAATAAAATCACCTCTGCTAGCCCTAATCCCACCCCCCCCCCATTTCCCCTCCTAGCACCAATCCCTCCAACCCCCCCTTCCTAACACAAATCCACCCCACAAATCATCCCTTCTAGCACAAATCTCCACCACCCAGAACAGCAGGACCCTTTGCCCACTCATTGTCCTTGAATCAACCCCATTATGTCATCCTCATCTTTGGTTAATAGTTCTGACTTTTCTGACTTTACTTTATGGCTGTCAAGGAGGCCAGAGTGATGGCCAAAGCTAGCACCTATGTAAAAGTAACATTGGCATATATGAATCCTGCTAGGCTAGGCTCCATTGGCTATGGTTGGAGTTCTATAGGTTTAGTATAGGGAGGTGTACCTGTCTGCTCTGACCTGTTTCTTCTCCCACAGAATGGACCTCTTCCATTGAAGTACCGTGTGAGACCCAACTGTAAGAGGATGAAGATTGGCCTCCCTGCCGACAGACTGAACAACATCAGCGGGGACCTGGAAAGTGACTCTGGCAGTGACAAAGCGGGGAGCCCCGCAGGAGGGGTGCCTTCCACTTCAGCCTGCATGCCAAACCCCAACACCCCTATCCAGTCGCCGCACCCCCAGTTCCCCCACATCTCCACCACCATCAATGGGACCAGCTCCACTCCCAGCTCCAACCACCAGAACCCCTTCATCAACAGAGCCAGGAAAATTTCCCTCAACGGTTCCTCTGCCACTTCATCTGGGTGAAGGAGCACTTCTGGGGCCACACCAGTAGAGACCAGCAACACACAACTTATAGGAACTTCATACCATTACAAGCTTTATAGATGCTAATATTCTGTGACTGCCCCAATCGCTTGCTTTTTTTAGTGAATCCTCCATATGGCCATGGAAGCGAGTCAGGGTGGTGTTTTTTATCTGGATATTTGGTTTCCATAAAACAAAGAATTACTTTCAACGTTTCTCTACTCCTATTCGGTGGAAATATGAAGCCTGAAATTGGGGACAAGCTGGATCTACAGTGGATTTTATTATGGACCTGCAAAGTCACCTTGGAGGAGAATCTGACCTCTTTTGTGGATATAAGTTGCCCCTTGAAAAGGGTTGTGGTTATCTCTGGTAGCTCACCTTGGACTCTATGGTTGAGAGATCCTTTCTTGGAAAATTCAGCTCTGGAAATTACAATAACTTGGATGTATTATAAAGACATGGCACACAGCAAGTATGTTTGGAGTCAGGACGACCTTGGATGTTTCCTTCTCTCCAGGCTAATACTTCATCACAATCTTTTGTTGTTGGTTTTTTTTTCTTTTTGTTATTTTTGAGTAATTCTGTGGACCTAGAGAACTTTTTTTTTGTCATATTCTCAAATCTAAGTGCTTTATCATCCAACAGAAAGGAAATACATAGACTGTCCTATGTAGCCATTTCACTGTGAATAGTGATTTATTGTGTTAGCCTTCTCTTTTTTTCTGCATTGTTGTAAGACCCCTTTGCTGCCAGAAGGAGGGGAGGGGGGGGGGTCAGTTACTCTTTATGTCCCACCCATCTGGCGTCAAAGGGGACATGTGCTGCTGCACAGAGTCGATCAAAGTTAGATAAACTTTCATTTTTTTTTTTTTTACAATCTTTGTCTTAAATAAAAAAAAAAAAAACAAGTAAAAAAAAAAGAAAAAAGCGGGTACTACCGTTTATTTTACTGACTTGTTTAAGTGATTCGCTTTTGTAAGAATCAGTTGGCATTATGCTGGTTGTAAAATGCCATATTGGTATACTGACATAACAGGAAGACAGTATTGTATGATATATTTATAAATACTATAATGAAGATTTTTGTGTTTTCATGCACACATAAAGAAAAAGATTGTTAAACTTTCAAAAGTCTATTCAGTTGTCCAGCTGCAACTAGCACATGTTTTAACATCTCTGAAGGTTTTTTTTTTTATTCTTATTTTATTTTATTTTTTTTGGTCAAGTTATTACCCATGTAACCCTCTGCCAACCGTTGTGATACTATGTAATAATGGTACTGCGTTTGAGTGTGAATAGGGAATATCACGTGTGTGAATAAGGGCCAATCAGAACGTAGCTCTGGTTACTGGACTGTCTTGGCTACACAGAAATAAAAACCCAAATGTTCAGGCAGTTGATAAAGGATCTTCTAAATTATGCAATGACTAGATGAGAGCAGGCAGACATGCCAAGAATCATTTAAGTAGCCCGCACTTTTTTTTTTGTTCTATAATTTTATCTGTTTGCCCCTTTCTCTCCCCCCCCCCCCCCCCATACACACACGTTTATTCTTTAAAGAATAATTATTGTTTGTATTGAAAGGAAAAAAAACGTGGCTAATCATTTCATTGTCTCCAGTCTGCAAAGGAAGCACAAATCTATGGCTTTGTCTTGCTTATAGTCATTAAATCATTACTTTTGCATATATCTCAGTGGCTGTTCTTGTTTTATTTGCTCTTTTTCCAAGTTTTGTATAGGAGTGCTCAAAGTGGGAGGCTTTATTATGTTTCTTCAGTCGTTATATATTTTTATTGTGTTTTTCTTCATTATTCTTTATTTATTTATTTTTTAAATTGCCAGAATGTTAGGTGCTAATGTTACTACATGAGCAGCTATGTATGTGTGTGTATATGTATGTATGTGTATATATATATATATATATATATATATATATATATATATATATATATATAGACAAAGAGAGGCTCAACTACAAACATTAAAGAACATGTTCCTTTATTTATAGTCATGTGCCTGTAAATGTAAAATCTCATTGGATTGGGAGTGGAGCCTCTAATAATCTAATATGCTAATTATCTAATTATTGGATGTTTGATTCAAACCATTCTGAAACACCTCCATGTATTATTGCACCCTCATCCCTTTTCCAATGTGCAGCAAGCTCAATGTTGCACAGCAGTGGAGGCTGCTTTGAAATCCCTTTTTCATTATTTTATTGACAACTGATGGGAAAAATATGTCCCAATACATATATAAAGAATCTATAGAATCTCCATAAAAGCTACACCTCTATAGAGAAAACTGTCTTTATATAAGCTGTCTGCAGTGACAGCTCAGGAGCCAGTAGGGATTTTTTCTAGTATGAATGTATTACCCTTCATCTGAGAATTGATAAATTCTGAAAAACAGGTCATTTAGCCTTTTCTGAACTTCAGCACTTCCTATTCCTCTTTTTTGATGCTAGAAAAATAAAGATTAGCCCACTGGATATACTTACCAGCATACCATCCACATAAACCTATAGTGATAAGTTGGTATAAGGTGCTAGTTGGTGTCCCTTTCCATAGTGACCCCTGCTTGGTTGAAATCCCTGAGGGAATTAAGAAACATAGGTCCCCTTACACTGAATAAATGAGTACAAGTCCAGCAACTGCAGGAACTCCTCCTTTACTGTTAATAATTCACCCCATTCCTTTAGCTCCTGCCCAATCTAGAGTGTAGGCCTAGGTCCTTGAAACTAGAATATGGGCAGAGACATTTAGACTAAAGGACCTGGCATGTAGGATTTTCATTTTTGCATAGCAACCTGTTCTATATTTTTACATCAAAATGTTGGTATGGACAACTTTACAGTGTCTCTTTTAGTTCACTTTCCATACCTCAAGCTATATATGACTCATGTTCTTATTAGCAGGCAGTAGACTGCCACCCACTACACACAAGCAGGCTAATCTGCTTACTGGTGGCTAGTTAGATTTTGTAAGGTCACTTTACTACAGTGCAGTCCTGGACTGGTGCTTTCTGCATTTTTAGGCTGATTTACTATAGATAATCTTTACCGAAAAACACATGTGATTTTCATTTCAATTATTCATTCATACAAAAGCATCTAGATGTCCATGTCTGGTTATCCCAAGTGAAGGGAAAGTTTTCAATCCTACAAAAAGTATCTGCCCAAGTGAACGGAATTGGTTTTCCTCATGATTTGATAACTTATTGAGTGATGATTCTTAGGAGACTGATATGGATTGTACTGGTGGCCATGATGGTAGTGGATCTAAGGGGTTTATTCTAGAATCTCTACCCAATAAATAGTAGATGTATTCACTTTGAATACCCAATCAAGAAATAAACAAGAACATCAGTTCACATGACTGGTATTTGTATAGAGTATTTACAGATTTTTTGAGTTAAAATTCTCAGCCACTTTAGTAAGTCAGCCTCTTTATATTCTCTCCCAGGAAACTGATTTGAATTGGTGATAGCTGTGGCTTTAATAAGGGGTTAATTTGCAAAATGAGTCGATAAACCAATAAACTGTAGCTAGGTTCACTTTGAAAATCTAACCATGTTCATATCATATGAAATAAACCATTATTTGCTTTTCTCAGCATTGGATACTCAAAGTGAATCTTCACCCAATTTGAGGGAAGATTCACAACTACTTTAGTACATCGCCTCCTTTTGAGTGTGCGATATAAACGCTGGGAGTTGCAACAAAAAATGTTGGAAGAGCTTATGATGCTGCTGTTTCTGGCTTTCTAAATGGAGAGAAGGAAACAAAGGATGACACTTGAAGGGTGATTTAGCAGGGAGGGTGAACAGAGCTTTTCTTCAACAAAAAAAAAAACGCTCTTTTTTTGCAATGTTTTCCAACAACCCTCCAAAAACAAAACGTTCTTCAGACCCGAATGGTATAATAAGGTATTCACCCTTGTTTTCTCAGAAGATTGCCTATTGCCATAGCTTTGTCAATGAAGCAGAAGCATGAACATTTGCAACAACTGTTTTTTTTGTATAGATGGTATTAGCCAAATCCATATATTTGTAAGGGGATTCCTGGTGGGCCATAAAGAATTGAGGAGGATATCTGCTGATCAATTTTGCATTCTCTGATTGGGAACAAAACTGGTCTTTTTTTGCACTCCATTGTAATTTGTCATCTTGTATTCCTTGCATGGTGATTACATTTCAGACCTTCATTGATGAGCACTGGATCATACTGGACCAAAAAATGTCTGGTATTCATGATAAAAGTCGGGGCTTTTCAATGCAATACCTCTTGTTGTCCTTCCCTCTGCCCTGTTGACCTGTCTTAAAGGCACGTCTGTTAATCACTATTGACTCAAGACCAGGTTTTAAAAAAGAATGTCATCATAGTGTAAACATAAATCACTATCCTTGGGGTAGGGAGTTCATATGCTGCTGTGGATTGGATACCAATTTAGGGCAGAGTTAGTAACGATTCTCAGGCGTTTTATGATCTTGTAAACCAATTGTAATCTTTGGGCTTTGCTGGAATAAAGACTTCATATTCTGCTGTATTTCCCTTATAGGAAGTAATTATAAATCATGATCCTTGGGCTTTTATGGTGGAGCAAAGACGCCATGTTCTGCTGGATTTCCTTTAATTTGTATATTTATTGTATATTTATTGGGACAGCTTCCATAAAGATCCAGTTTTCCAGCATAGTGTAAACACAAATGGTGACCTTTGGGCTTTAGTGGGGCATAGACTTCATATGCTGTTGTATTTCTTTTATAGAAAGTAGGTTGTTTATTAATTTAGAGCAAGGTTAATAAAAATTCACAAAATTCTTTGATTGTGTAAACAGCCTTGGGCTTTTATGGTGCAGTAGACTTCATGTGCTGCTGTATCTCCTTTATATAGTGTGTGTGTATTTAATATGGGCAGGTTTACAACCTGTGATTTGTTATTTAAGGTGGGATATACTGTTATATTTACTTTATAAGTAGTAGTTTGTATGTTTATTTAGGGCAGGTTTGATTCCCATAGTGTAATAAAAAGCTGTGGTCTTTGGGCTGTCATGGTGGGGTATAGATTTCATATTCTGCTGTCTTTGCTTTATACTAGGAACACATTTACTAGTGGTCTCAATATATCCATCATCCTGTAAACAAAACCATGATCCTTTGGGTTTTTTTATGATGGGATAGACTTTATGTGTTGCTGTATGTTATAAGTAGTTTGTAAACTAATTCAGGGCAGGGTTAGTAAAGATTCCCAGATTTCATGATCATGTAAATATAAATCATGATCCTTGGGCTTTAATGGTGGGGTATGGGCTTTATATGCTTCTGTCTTCCATTTATAGGAATTAATTATACTAGGAACAGGTTAGTGTTTCCAATAGTTTTGTCATCCTGTAAACAAGAATCATTATCTTTGGGCTATTATAATGGGATGTGGATTTCATATGTTGCTGTATAATAGAAGTACTTTGCATGCTAATTTAGGGCAGGGTTAGTAAAGGTTCCCAGATTTTCATGATGGTGCAAACATAAATCATGATCCTTGGGCTATTATGATGGGATATGGACTTCATATGCTGCTGTATACTAGAAGTACTTTGTATACTAATTTAAGACTGGGTTAGTAAAGGTTCCCAGATTTGCATGATCATGTAAATATAAATCATGATCATTGGGCTTTTATGGTGGGGTATGGAATTGATATGCTTCTGTCTTTCCTTTGTAGGAATTAATTATCCTAGGAACATGTTAAGTAGTGTTTCCAATATTTTCATCATCCTGTAAACAAAAATCATGATCCTTGGGCTATTATGATGGAATATGGACTTCACATGTAGCCTTATAGTAGAAGTACTTTGTATACTAATTTAGGGCAGGATTAGTAAAGGTTCACAGATTTTCATGATGGTGTACACATAAATCATGACCCTTGGGCTATTATGATGGGATAAGGACTTCATATGTTGCTGTATGTTAGACGTACGTGTATACTAAGTTATGGCAGGATTAGTAAAGATTCCCAAATTTTCATGATGGTGTAAACATAAATCATGATCATTGGGCTATAATGATGGGATATGGACTTCATATGCCCCCATCCCAGTTTTCCATAACGGTGTAAACAAACACTGATATTTGAGCTTTCATGGTGAGATATTGCAGACTTCATATGCTGCTGTCTTTCCTAGGATTCATTATATTTGGGTCAGGTTTAGTAGTGGTTCCAATATTTTCATCACCCTGTAAACAATAAAAAAGTGCATGATCAGTGGGTTTTTATGATTGGATATAGACTTTATATGTTGCTATATTTCCTTTTTAAGAAGTAATTTGTATAATAATTTAGGGCAAGGTTAGTAAAGATTTCCAGCTTTTCATGGTGTGATAAATCATGATCCTTGGGCATTCATGGGGGGGGGGGGGGGGGGACATAGACTTCATATCCTTCTGTGTTTCTTTTATAAGAAGGAATTTGTACATTTATTAGGACAGATTTGATAAAAATTCCCTCAGTTTTCCATCACAGTGTAAAGAAAAATTGTGATCTTTGGACGGTCATGGTGGGGTATAGACTTCATATGCTGCTGTCTTTCCTTTATAGGAATGATATTTACTGACATGGGGCAGGTTTACTAATGGTTCCAATATTTTCATCATCCTGTAAACAAAAAAAACTGGTCCTTGGGCTTTATGGCTCGGTCTAGACATCATTTGCTGCATGTCCCTCCTTCTATATTAATACTTTTCTATACTATTTTAGAGCAGGTTTAGAGATTATCAAATTCTCATCATGGTGTAAGAAAAGAAAAGGTGCTGTATGGAAATAGTTTGCTGCTGTCCTTTTTTATATGAATCAATATTTTTTACTATTTTACGGCAGGTTTAGTAGAGCTTTCCAGATATACATAACCGGTTAAACATACATGTGGAAGTATAGGATTCATTTATAGTATTTCTCCTAACAAACAGTTAAGTCAGATTGAATAAAAACTCGCACATCATAAGGACTCGCAAAGGCTTTCATTTCTTAATATATATATATATTTATATTCTTTTTTAAATGACGTTTAATGGACACACAGGGTGACTCCGGGGGAAGCTTTAAAATCTCCCTCGGCTCTGATCTCAGTGATTTGTGTAGATCAGCATTGGCATGATTGCCCAAGGATGACCATGACCCAAGGCAGTGGGGTGCTGGGTGCGATGTCCCCTTTATCCCTAGAAATGTTTACAGCCAGAAGTGCTTCCTGTTTCCGCTGCTCGTACAGAGCACTTGCTGCCATACCTCCTTCTCTACTACAAGCGGATTTCCTCTCCATTATTGAGAGCTGCGTTGCCAGTCTGCCTCTGCCTGTTTCCAGCGTCATTATTCGATGATAGCAGACAGGCGGCATCAAGCAGCTTTCTTTCCTGCAACAGCAATTATTCAAATGAACGATGTGTCACTCTCCCCCTGACTGATGATTGCACATTGCTTTTTATTTTCTATTTGCTTGTTATCAGCAGCGTTTAGCCTCCCTCTGTGAGGCACACAGAGACAGTGGAGGGAGAATTGTGTGCTGCACCCTTGTAGGCTTCAATGGCCTCGAATGGTGTCTGTGTGCTGCACCCCTGTAAATTGCAATCCCACCAAATGGTCCATATGTGTTGCACCCCTGTTTATTGCAATCCCACCAAATGGTCCATATGTGTTGCACCCCTGTATATTGCAATCCCACCAAATGGTGTATATGGGCTGCACCCCTATACACTGCAATCCCATCAAATGGTGTATATGTGTTGCACCCCTGAACATTGCAATCCCATCAAATGGTGTATATGTGTTGCACCCCTGTACATTGCAATCCCACCAAATGGTGTATATGTGCTGCACCCCTATACACTGCAATCCCACCAAATGGTGTATATGTGCTGCACCCCTATACACTGCAATCCCATCAAATGGTGTATATGTGTTGCACCCCTGTACATTGAAATCCCACCAAATGGTGTATATGTGCTGCACCCCTATACACTGCCATCCCATCAAATGGTGTATATGTGCTGCACCCCTATACACTGCCATCCCATCAAATGGTGTATATGTGTTGCACCCCTGAACATTGAAATCCCACCAAATGGTGTATATGTGCTGCACCCCTATACACTGCAATCCCATCAAATGGTGTGTATGTGCTGCACCCCCTGTACATTGAAATCCCACCAAATGGTCCATATGTGTTGCACCCCTGCACCCCTGTACATTGCAATCCCAGCAAATTGTGTATATGTGCTGCACCCCTGAACATTGCAACACCACCAAATGGTGTATATGTGCTGCACCCCTGTACATTTCAATCCCACCAAATGGTGTATATGTGCTGCACCCTCTGTACATTGCAATCCCACCAAATGGTGTATATGTGCTGCACCTCTGTACATTGCAATCCCACCAAATGGTGTATATGTGCTGCACCCCCTGTACATTGCAATCCTACCAAACTGTGTATATGTGCTACACCCCATTATATTGCCAATCCCACCAAATGGTGTATATGTGCTGCACCCCTGTACATTGCAATCACACCAAATGGGGTATATGTGCTGCACCCTTGCACATTGCAATCCCAGCAATCTGTGTATATTTGCTACACCCCGGTATATTGCAATCCCATTCTAATGACTCTAATTGAGTCTGTGTACTACGCCCATGTACACCAAAATCCAGTAATGGTGTCTGTATGCTGCACCTCTGTACCTTGTATTTCTACCCAACTGTGTCTGAGTGCTGCATCACTGTACGTTGCAATCCAATTTTTTGGTGTCGGTGCACCGAACCTTTGTGCTCTGCAGTCTCTTTGTGCTGAACCATTGTACATTTTAATCCCACCCAATGCTGTCTGCGGGCTGCACCCCTGAAAATTGCAATGCCATCCAATGATGACTATTTGCTCAACGTCTATACATTGTAATCCCATCCAATGGTGACTATGGGGTTGAGTTAATTAAACTGGAGAAGGCAAAATCTGCTGCAGCTCGGCATAGAAACCAATCAGCTCCCAGTTTTTTTTTTGTCAAAGCTTAATTGAACAAACTGATGTTAGAGGCTGATTGGTTACCATTCACAGCTGCAGCAGAATTTGCACTTTACAGTTTTAGTAAATCAACCCCTATGTGCTCAGCGCTTGTACACTGCAACCCAATCCATTGTCTGTGTGTTGCACCCTGTATATTGCAATTACATCCAATTGTGTCTGTGGGCTGCACCTACATTGCCACCACATCAATGGTTTGTTTGCTTAACCCCTTCTACACTGTAATCCCACCCAACTGTGTCTGTGTGCTGCACCTCTATACATTACAATTTCCTTCCAATTGTGCCTGTGTGCTAAACCCATATACATTGCAATCCCATCCATTGGTGGATACGTGCGACACCTCCTGCACATTGCAATCGCACCCAACTGTGTCTGTCTGCTGCACGCTGTACATTGCAACCCCATCCAATGGTGTCTGTGTGCTGCACCCCTGTATATTGCAACCACATCAATGATGCTTGCCTGCTTAATACCTTCTACACTGTAATCCCATCCAACTGTGTCTGTGTGCTGCAACTCCTGCACATTGCAATTTCCTTACAATGGTTCCTGTGTGTGAACTCATATACATTACAATATCATCCTTTGGTGGATATGTGCTGCACCTCCTGCACATTACAATCCCATACAATGGTGACTGTCTGTGTGCTGCACCCCCATACACTTTAATCCCATTCAGTGGTGTATTTGTGATGCACCCCGTAAATTGCAATCCTATCCAACGGTGTCTGCCCGGTACACCCTGTACATTGCAATTCCATCCAATGGTGTCTGTGTACTACACCCCTGTACATTTGCAACCACATCAATGGTGTATGTCTGCTTAACACCTTTTCCATTGTAATCTCATCCAACTGTGTTTGTGTGCTGCATCTCATGCACATTGCAATTTCCTTCCAATGGTGTCTGTGTACTGCACCCCCATACACTTCAATCCCATTCATTTGTGTATTTGTGCTGCACACCGTAAATTGCAATCCCATCCAATTGTGTCTGTGTGCTGCTCTCTTACACATTGCAGACACCCTGTACATTACAATCCCCCAATAGTGTATTTAGACTGCACCCCTGTACATTACAATCCCCCAATAGTGTATTTAGACTGCACCCCTGTACATTACAATCCCCCCAATAGTGTATTTAGAATGCGCCCCTGTACATTGCAATCCCATCCAATAGTGTCTTTATCACATCCAATAGTGTCTTTAGGTTGCGCCCCTGTAAATTGCAATCCCATTCAATGCTTTCTGTGTGCTGCACCCCATCCTGTGTACTGCACACCGTAAATTGCAACCCTATCCAACGGTGTGTGTGGGCTGCACCTCTGTACATTGCAGCCACATCAATGGTGTTTTTCTGATTAACACCTTCTACACTGTAACCCCACCAACTGTGTCTGTGTGCTGCACCTCCTGCACATTGCAATTTCCTTCCAATGGTGTCTGTGTACTGCACCCCCATACACTTTAATCCCATTCAGTGGTGTATTTGTGCTGCACACTGTAAATTGCAATCCCATCCAATTGTGTCTGTGTGCTGCCCTCCTACACATTGCAGACACATAATATAATCGTGTCTGCGTGCTGCACCCCTGTACATTACCATCCCCCCAATAGTGTCTTTATGTTGCACCCCTGTACATTACCATCCTCCAATAGTGTCTTTATGTTGCACCCCTGTACATTACAATCCCCCCAGCAGTGTCTTTATGCTGCACCCCTGTACATTGCAATCCCCCCAGCAGTGGCTTTATGCTGCACCCCTGTATATTGCAATCCCCCAGCAGTTTCTTTATGCTGCACCCCTGTACATTACAATCCCCCAGCAGTGTCTTTATGTTGCACCCCTGTACATTGCAATCCCCCACAGCAGTGTCTTTATGCTGCACCCCTGTACATTGCAATCCCCCAAGCAGTGTCTTTATGCTGCACCCCTGTACATTGCAATCCCCCCAGCAGTGTCTTTATGCTGCACCCCTGTACATTACAATCCCCCCAGCAGTGTCTTTATGCTGCACCCCTGTACATTGCAATCCCCCCAGCAGTGTCTTTATGTTGCACCCCTGTACATTGCAATCCCCCCAGCAGTGTCTTTATGCTGCACATACTGTCGGCTTATCGGGGTGACCCCGACAGATCTCGGTCTTCATTCTAAGCCGAGTAGTCACCATTGTTCCAATCCCAGTCATTGTGTTTCTATTTGGAGCGGATCGGGCTGTGTTCTGACGCCCCCATGTGCTGTCACAACGACTCATTGTTCGGATTGTGTGGCCAGGAGACTGCGGCGTGTCTGCCTCTATAATTCGGGAACAAATGCAAAAATAAAATCGCTTTATTAGAGATTGCCATGTACTAAAGCGTGATAAGAGCCGCTCCTCTTATCGGATCCCCAGTACAGCGGTACAAAGGCTCTCCTCTACAGACACAAAACAGCAGAGCCATCGCGGAGCTGCCCCTCACTTCGCAGCACAAAGCTGCTTTTTGTGCAGGTTGTCTGCAGCAGCCATCTTGCGCCTGCGCACTGTGGGCATTGTGCTGCTCCGACTTCCTATTCTCCTGCTTGTCCCGCCATGTGAAATCTGTTTGCATGTCCATTTTAAGACATAGGAAAGGCAGCCACGGTCATCGGATCCGAGGAGATCGCCCACCGATCTGCTGATGGCAGTGTCGGGCGATCAGTGGCAGATAAAGCCCAGAAGACGATGTTAGGGGGTGTGCAGCATTACAGCCCCATAAAATACACCCAGGTTGTGCCTAATCGATGCCATCGATCTCTACCCTTATCCGTCTATCGCTAGAGAGTGTATGGGGACGGTGCTTGCAAATGAATATCGATTAAATAAATGCAAGCAGCGGGCCAGGGCTAAAAACTGGATCGATATGTATCAATGGAATAAAATCTGATACCATGTGACCGATTACACATCTACATCCAATATTATCAGAAATGGTAGGGAATTCTTTCCTTGAAGAATATTTAGTTATCTGATACATTGTGTGCACCACAACCCTTAGTGTCCCATTTTCCTAACTTCTCCCATAGACTTCATGCTACTGATATTATAATTTCATTGTCAGCCCAGAGCCCATTCTACAAGAGACCCCAAACTACAGCCCATAGCACATCGATTATTGGTTTATTATTAATATTTGGTGTAGCAGGAGATACAAGAGACTCCTGACCTGGTGTGATAAAAGTGTAACTTTCTCTGGATACTTTGTTGCAGCTGTAATTATTCAGTTTTACATAAAATAGCAATCATTGTGTCTACTACTTTGTATTAAATAATAAAGGGCCTGCATGCCTTGTGTTACTACTACAACCAAGTACAGAAATTCGACAACATATTAGTAATTACCCACACGTTTTTGTAGAGATCTAGCAGTGTAATTATTTTACAGAAAATAGGATCATGTTTACAGAGAAAATAGTTACATTTAAATCAATTAAGCAGTAAATGTATGTACATATGCTAGTGGCAATTTATTTTTTAACTTTTAACTTATAGAGTCATGGAGGTTGATTTATGAAAGGCAAAAATAGACTGTTCACTTTGCAAGTGAAGTTGCAATTTGCAAGGGAATTTTCAGCTAAGTACAAAAAATTAGACTCAAGCAATGTACCATGCATTGTACATTTTTCCTTTAGATTTACCAAAACTAAAACACTTTCCATTTGTATGCAACCAGACAGGCCCTTGCACTATACAGTTGAAGGTAAATCTAAAGGAAATTGAATAAGAAAATAGTATAATGTGTGGCCATCTTTAAAAATGACAGTCACTAGGCTATAATGACGATCCTTTCCTGGTGTGCTAACTTTGTGAATTGAGCCTATAGAGCTCATTCGTGGGAATTTATTTACTTAAGGCAAATAGACTGTTCACTTTGCAAGTGAAGTTGCAATTTACAAGGGAATTTTCCTCAGAGATTTGTGAATGAGGTGTAGCTGACTTTTATCATCCAGTTATGTACAAGCTAAAATGCTGTTTTTTTAAATAAAAATCCTTGCACATGATTGGATATTCTTTGCAAAGTGAAATTTCACCACCTCTACCAAGCTTTGGGTATAATTGTTTCACTTGCAAAGTGAACACTCTACCTTTAGTAAATCAATCCAAGTGTGTATGTGTATTAAGCAAAGGCCCAAACCTAGCAGAAGAGCTAAAAGAGATTCCACTAATGATTGGCTTTCTTCTTGTGTTTCAACCTTCTCCCAGGCAATTCTTCAATTTATACAAAGCATAAGAGTGTCCAAAAGGACATATATATATATAATATATATATATATATTTATATATGCCATCCCAGGAGACCTGCATGAGTGGTAATTATAGACTTAAGTTTCTGAGTAACTAAGTAACTTAGAGCTTGTAGCTAAATTATTTAATTATAGCAATGCACAATATATATATATATATATATATATATATATATATATATATATATATATATATATATATATGTATGTATATATATATATATATATATATATATACACATTTTTTCTGAATTTGTTATAATTAAATAATTTACTGTAAATTACACAAGGACACAAGGCCTCAGGTCATACAATTATTAATCATTTAGGCCATATATATATATATGTATATATATATATATATATATATATATGATAAAAGTAGGTATATGAACAGTTGTACAACAGTTGTTGTAGATATTTCTGTCCATATTTTAGTAATTCCAAAGGAAAAATTCAAACCTAACCAAACCATAGAGCTGTTTCACACTCACGATGGGTGTATTTGCATCAAAAGACTGCAGTTTGCAGTTTGGTTAGTGCACAATATTTTGAACATACCGTTCAATGTACAGCAAGATCCAGAACAGAAAATACAACAAAACTGATGCAATTCACAAAAACAGGGTAGACTTATACCATGGTTTTCAGTACTTAAAAAAAAAAAAAAAAAAAACTATTTATTTATTACAATGTATCAAAGAAATCTTGAAAATAAAATCGGGCGTTTAGGGACACAATTGTACCCGGCAGCACCAGGAATACATGATTAGAAGGTATGAGGAGGAGAGCAGACGTCCCTATATAATGATATTCAGACCTCCTCCCCTGATGATGGTTTCTGGCCACTTCTATAAAGTAATCATCTCAGCCCACACAATAATGTTTAGATTATTGGGTCACATGTAGGTTGTTGCTAGAATTTCCAGCCTTCTCCAAACTGGCTGTTCCTAAAAGTTGCACTTTACTAAGGATTATCTCTCGTTGTATTCTATGATCACATCCCCAAATTAGTTTTATTTCTCGAATGAGAGATATAAGTAAAAGCAGGCTGGGATGCGATGGGGATGATTTACTCAATGAGTGGTGTCTGTGGACTTAGCAAAGGGGATGTCAGTGAATAATAGAAGCTGTTTTTACTATAAGCACGCAGTCACCTGTGATGGAAGTTAACAAAGAATCTCTAGCATAGATTAGATATTGCAAGTGAACGCAGCTTCACCTTATTTACTAATATCTGCTGTGTTTGCTGCTTTAGTAAATCAGCCCCCAGAATCCTTTGACAGATCAGTCTATAGGAATCTTGGTGACGAGTAGGTGGAATGAAGGCTTCTAACAATCCCAGTTCCCTGCTTGCCCCCCCCCCCCCCATTACCCAGATCCTCCATTATACAGCCAGGATCCGGGATTTGGGTGCCCCCTCCATCCCATCCCCCGTTCTCGTCTGCTCTGTGGCCCCGCTGCCAGGCTCGGATGGGATTTCAATGCTGGCACCGAGGGCAAGGCTGCCCGCTTGCAATGGCCTGTGTGTGACAGCCGAGCAGGCAGAGCCAAGCCTGCACTGTGTTCTGCTTCATATTATTTCCATGCATGGGAAGCTCACCCCACCCCCTATTTCCGAGGCAGCTGCCAGCGAGCTCTCAGCACAGCCTTGCAGATTCAATGGCAGCAGCGCTCTGGTATGGGGAGCGCTACAGAGCCAGGGGGTCAGGTCGTGTGTGCCCCCCCCCCCCCAGCTGAGATTTTCTAGGTTTTCGTCCAACTGCCTCCACAGCAAAATGAGGAGATTTACTAAAACTGCTGCACTCAGAATCTGGTGCAGCTGTACACAGTAACCAATCAGCTTCTATCTTCAGCTCCTTCAATTAAGCTTTGACAATAAAACCTGGATGCTGATTGGTTTTAATAAATCACCCCTAACGATATGTATTATATACACCTGCAATTAAATCAGAGCTAACAATTCCCCAATCATGCACTGTGGATGGTATTTAACAAACTTATAAGACATATCAGACATTAAAGAGCATGTAAAGTCCAAACTGGTATTTTTGGTTTTGCATAGTAACTTGCTAAAGTTTTTTTTTCTGCCTGTGGCTAGCAGATTTCTCTTCACTTCCTCTCCTAGAAACACCGCAGGAAGTAAGAGGAGATCTCACCAAAGTTGTCACCACAACAGAGGTCCTCAATGCAAAAATGACCCTCACCTTCTGGTTCCTATAACAATCAAAATATTCTGTATTTTAGGGCTCACCTTGCACCAGATCTACCCATACAATATCTGTACAATCAACCCTAGATCTATTAAATCTATGTAATATAAGAACCTACCTAACCTATCCAATCAGACAGACCACTGCAGTACATTGTGCAATCAGATTGTATAGTGTACTCTCAGCTTTACTATAAGACCGATCAGACAACAAGCACTGTGTGTGTAGATTCGTGCCTTGGTGGAGCAGAGGAAGCTGGAGAAGCAGAATTCATATCAAGGAATAAAACTAAGTGATTTGTCATCTTCACAGGAGGATATCACCGATAAAATAAGAAAGCTTTCTCTATGAATGACAGTGGCAGTTTTTAACTGAACTACATAAACTATCTACAGAACCCCTGCATCCCATAACTGAACTACATAAACTATCTACAGAGTCTGCATCCCATAACTGAACTACATAAACTATCTACAGAACCCCTGTATCCCATAACTGAACTACATAAACTATCTACAGAACCCCTGTATCCCATAACTGAACTACATAAACTATCTCCAGAATCTGCATCCCATAACTGAACTACATAAACTATCTACAGAACCCCTGTATCCCATAACTGAACTACATAAACTATCTCCAGAACCCCTGCATCCCATAACTGGACTACATAAACTATCTACAGAACCCCTTCATCCCATAACTGGACTACATAAACTATCTACAGAACCCCTACATCCCATAACTGGACTACATAAACTATCTACAGAACCCCTACATCCCATAACTGGACTACATAAACTATCTACAGAACCCCTGCATCCCATAACTGGACTACATAAACTATCTACAGAACCCCTGCATCCCATAACTGGACTACATAAACTATCTACAGAATCTGCATCCTATATCTGAACAACATAAACTATCTACAGAACCCATGTATCCCATAACTGAACTACATAAACTATCTACAGAACCCCTGTATCCCATAAACTATCTACAGAACCCCTACATCCCATAACTGAACTACATAAACTATCTACAGAATCTGCATCCCATAATTTAACGACATAAACACTCCTTATAGGAAGATAATACAAGAAAATGCAGATTTGGTAAAATAGTCTAAAAATGGTGAGAATGAACCCCAGAGTCCTCAGCCAGAAGCATCTAATCTCTGACAATTACAGGAACTAAGCAATATACGAAGATATAGATATAATAGAAATGACATTACATGCAATGATACCGACCTCCAAGATCTGACATGTCAGCTACAAGTACTGACACTTTCTACTTCACCTTTAACTTTTTTTCAGAGCAGAACTAATGCCAGATTTAGAAAACAATTGGATAGAGTAGGAGAGGGATTTAAACCTTTGTGGGTTTATTTTTAACCCCATATGTGCCCCATTGGGGAGATTTTCCTTCACTTTGTTTCAAAGCCACACGAAGAAATGAGAACCCCCCTAAAGTGATGGAAACCCCTAATTGTCACAGAGGGTCACCGAAGTGTCAGCACTGGAAGATTTCTCCTCTATTCCTGTTACAATTTGGGATTTTTTACTTTCTCTATGGATGATGGTGGACATCAAGAATAATGGAAAAGGTGAAACTCCCAGGAAACAAACAACAATAAAAAGCTTAACGGGTACTCCCTCCATGCTCTATATAAAAAGTGTTATGAGTTTGTACCAGTTTAAGTATTTAGCGGTACACCTTTGCACAACAGTAATACATTGTATTTTTTTCCAGCAGTCATTAGCACAGTTCATTCCAACGATTTCCAATGGGGAACTTCGGGGGAGATTTATTAAACTGATGCATACAGAGTCTGGGGCAGCTGTTCATAGTAACCAATAAGCTTCTAACGTCAGGTTGTTTAATTAAGCTTTGATAATAAAACCTAGAAGCTGGTTGGTTACTATGCTGCACCAGTTTTAATAAATCTCCCCTTTATGTAGGTAGTTTAGGTCTCCTGTGATAACTCCAATTTACACAAATAATAGTGGTCTTAAAATAACTAAGATTTAAATTATAAACTGCAGCAAATGTAAAAAACAAAAACAAAAAACAAAAAACAAAAAAAAAAAAACACCTTTGCAATAATTCTATTTATTCTACAAAAATAAAAATACACAAATAAATTAAAAAATAAATAAATACATGAATACATACATAGATGCATAGAATAAGCTGTTCTTCACATTCTACGATAAGGAACGAAGGATATTCATCTGAAATATTCGCCTTGACTCACCCCATATCTTCCATCCTTCCACAATATCTTTACATCTGTGATACATCGCCCTGTGTATGAGGCTTCTCCTGCAGAAAACCAGAACAGTCGAGCCTCCCCATATTGCTCCCAGCTTATGTTATATTAGTATTAAAGTGTACCTGTGTAACAATCAAATGAATCTTTCTGCATTGAGAGGTCAACATGTTGCATTGGGAGCAAATCATTCTTTCTTACATAGGCATCTATTATAGGCTTAGAAGCCCAGCCTGGACCCCCAGGCTGCATGCTGTGAATTAGCATAAAACATTGTACATGTTTTCTTTGTGCTTAGGATCTGAGCATACCCTACAATTTAGCAAATAAGCTCAGGAACCCTCTGACTCATGGAGTTGGGTCAGGTCATTGTTTTAGGCCTACATTGTGAATTTTTGAGGATTATTTAACATCAGCACATTTTTGGAATAGTACATTGTGGGTTTGGTTTATTATAGACATTTCATGTTCATTAAGTGTGTGTTCACATTGCAAAGTGAATGTTCCCTTAGCTCAGTGGATGATATGAAAGCCTTTTCCCTTCAGTCACCCACATATGTGCAAGTCCTATGTTTGCAATTCACCATACACATGATTGGGTTCTCCTATTAAACACAACCTCACCTTATTTACTAAGTGAACATGCACTTTGCATAGCAAACAGAGAAATCCCTACTGATAAATCAACCTCAATTAGTTTTTTTTTCTTCAAAGGCTGTTGGATTGATTATCTAAAGTATTAATTCCTGAACTGAATTTGTGTTAACGTCAAATGCCCTATGCTGTAAAGAAGGGGCTATACCTTTAGAAAAGCCTCCTGTATAGTGTATGGATCAATAAAGGAAGGATATACAGATTCAAATGAAATCCTTGTTTCTTTACAGGATTCACTTTGGGACAGTTCACATTTTAGTTGTATGTCAGTACATTACCAGAGTGGAAAACAATCAAACACAAGTATCCCAGCCATTTATGTATAATAATCTATAGCTGTGATTGGATAAACATCTATCCATAGGCATGGCACAATAAGTCACTGGGTCAGGACAGCTAAGTTGGTGGGCCTTTTCCACAGTCTCTCATATAAGAAGTAATATAGTAATTCTTCTAATTGTCCACTGATTAGATTTGTTTTACAAAATCAATATGGAACATCTCATATAAGAGGAGTTTAATAAAAAAAAAACCTGCTCTCCTTAAAATACCAAAATAGAATCCATATCTATATTCACCCGTGCAAAAGTAAATAAATAAATA
>BLSH010047503.1:40455-60569 GCA_018402905.1 Glandirana rugosa | reverse complement strand
TGTGTCTTGTTCAGTGGTGGTCGTTTTTCAGCCTTTCTTACCTTGGCCATGTCTCTGAGTATTGCACACCTTGTGCTTTTGGGCACTCCAGTGATGTTGCAGCTCTGAAATATGGCAAAACTGGTGGCAAGTGGCATCTTGGCAGCTGTACGCTTGACTTTTCTCAGTTCACGGGCAGTTATTTTGCGCCTTGGTTTTTCCACACGCTTCTTGCGACCCTGTTGGCTATTTTGAATGAAACGCTTGATTGTTCGATGATCACACTTCAGAAGCTTGGCAATTTTAAGAGTGCTGCATCCCTCTGCAAGATATCTCACTATTTTTGACTTTTCGGAGCCTGTCAAGTCCTTCTTTTGACCCATTTTGCCAAAGGAAAGGAAGTTGCCTAATAATTATGCACACCTGATATAGGGTGTTGATGTCATTAAACCACACCCCTTCTCATTACTGAGATGCACATCACCTAATATGCTTAATTGGTAGTAGGCTTTCGAGCCTATACAGCTTGGAGTAAGACAACATGCAGAAAGAGGATGATGTGGTCAAAATACTCATTTGCCTAATAATTCTGCACACAGTGTATGTATACATTGTTTGCATCAAATATAAGAAGGAACTAATAAAGCACACACACATATATATATATATGTTTCTGAAATACATTATTTTTTACATCCTATATACATCCTTTTTAGATTTGATACAAACTACATTAACTATATCATGCAAACGTATCAATTATATAAATGAACTAATAATAATGCACACAAAATATAAATTTTATATAGATATATAATATACATATATATATATATATATATATATATATATATATATATATACTTCTAAAATACAGTATTTATACACCCTTTTTAGAATATATATATATTACATTATTTATAGATCATTATATATATATATATATATATATATAAATCAACAATTCATAAGTGATGGTGGAATATCAATAAAATGTTCATTGAAACATTAGTAAAACACCCATGAGATTTAAACTATAAATAGAGCATTATATGTGGTAGGATGGTGCTTATTTTTAGGTCCTCATTGACACCCATCAGGATTAAAGGGTTTACTATATAATGCCAACATTTCTCTTGGTGGCATAACCTCTGAACCTTTCAGCTGCATTATATAGAGAAGTGGAGTGCCTGTCCTTTACCCAGTGGCAGCTCAGTATCTCCTCTCAGGTCTTCTGCATAGTGCAGACCTAGTGCTGGGAAGTGACCTCCAAGAGACAGTGCCTGCAGCACCCAGTGTAATGAGTGAGGCCCGACCTTCCTATCTCCATCACCCCCTCCTCTACCACTGACATGGACAGACAGTAGGCTGTGCAGCCCCACCACTAAAGTCACTTCTGTCTTTGGTCTCCCTTTTTATTTTCATTTTTTGTTATTTTAATGATTCACATTTCATTGTCCCTGTTTTACATTTTGCCTGGTTCAATGAGTGGCTCAAGGTCATCTATTCCCAGGAAAGCCTACAGTCTATGTATGTAGAATGTATTGCTGGGCCTGATGATTGCCAATTTAATCTCTCACAATTTTATTCCCACAAAAGCCTACTCTCTATGTATGTAAAATAAATTGCTGGGCCTGATGACTGCCAATGTAATAGCTGAATTCCCCTCAATTCACTGACAAACTGAATCCACACACCTAGCAGATCAGATGCAACTGAAACCAGACTAGAAGACAAGATATCTCCAATAATGATTTGGTCAAATGCTTGCCTGGACCTTCCAGACAATCTGTATTTTGGATCTCTTGACACTAACCTTGGTCCTTCAGCAGAGTAGAGACTACAAATGGTTCTTAGCAGGTCATACAAATTATGATCTAATTGTACATAGCAATATACCTACAATGTGATTGTAAAACCTCTGTCTTCATAGTGCAGCCTACCTAAAAATCTATTGACCTTGTATTCAGTTAGGTAAGCCTGTATAATACACAGCTTATGGTAGATACAAAAGAAATGATAAAATTAAATTGTAATGTGTTGGCCAGTTTAATATTTATTATCCACTGTTCAGTGCAGGGACTACCTACCTATTCAATCAATTCACTAAATTCAATCATGTAGTTTACTGTAAGTTACATAGCCCATAGTTGATCCAAAATAATACTGTAGATTGTAATGTGTATAACCAGCTTAAGATTTGGCAGCAACTATGTAGTGTGGGGATTGACCTACACAATCCTTTAAACTTATATTGAATCATGTATGCCTATATCACATAGCTGTTGTCTGATCTATAGAATTATACTGTAATGTGTATGGTCAGCTTAAACTCTGGGGGGTTACTATGTAGTGTCTGGGGCTGTCTACACAATTCATTCTACTTATATCCAGCTAGGTAGACTCTTGTATTATGTAGTGTCTAGTAGATCTAAAGGATATTGTATAGTCAGGTCATAAAGTGTGCAGCCATCTTAAGATTTGGCAGTGGCTGTGTAGCATGAGGGCCTACCTATCTAGACTCTGAGGCTGATTTACTAAAGGCATTGAAAATCGTAATTCCCTTCAAGTATCCAAATGTGTAAAAAACAAATTCTTGTCTATTCATTCCATCTGCACATAATTGGATAATTTAATTCAGATTTATACAATTTATTGTGTAAGGATTCCCAGCTACTTTATTACATCAGCCTCAATATATTCACCTTATATCCAGGCCTTGTACTACATAGCTGTTGATCGACCTAAATGAGATTCTACAATCAGGTTGTAGTATGGCCAGTTTTAGATTTAGTAGCCACTATAGATTTATAATTCATGATTTAATGTACGTAGCAAATCACCAAATGTACACAATATTGCATGTCATTGGAACATACATAGAAAGGTTAAATAAGTCATATAACCAGAGTAAATACATGTATACACTATAAATGCATGTCAGAAAAACTCCAAGTATATTTTCATCAACTGTCCACATAAATATATTGAACAGAATATAAATGTGGGTCTAGGCCAGTGATGGTGAGCCTTGACACTCCATATGTTTTGGAACTACATTTCCTATGATACTCATGCACTCTGCAGTGTAGTTGAGCATCATGGGAAATGTAGTTCCAAAACATCTGGGGTGCCAAGGTTCGCCATCACTGGTCTAGGCTAAAACAGACCATACACACATTCAATTTGTCTGATTCATCCTTAAAGGCGAAAATGCCACTCTCTGAATGTTTCCCTTGAGATGCCAAAATTAATTTAAAGCCGATACAAAATACCAGAGAAAAATCTTTTAGTAATACAATAAACACATTTTTTATTTCATATTATTATTATTATTATTATTTTTTTTTTTTTATAAAAAGGGTTTTTTTTTCTGGCAGGGTACCTGGGCCAATTGCCCTTTTTACTATCTTATAAATCAGGTACTGTTCCTCTAAACGGTTATTTTGCTTTGCACAAGACAGGTTCGCCTAAGGTTCACCATAGACATTACAATCTGACCATACAATCAACTTTAGCTCTACCAAAACTATGAAACATGAGGACCTACATGGATTTTTAAATTAATTTGTATCTAACCAAGCAGGGCCCTTCATTACATACTTGTTGGTAGATTGGTAGATCTAAAATAGATTGTGCAATCAGATTGTAACTTGTGTTGTGAGTATTAAGGTGGTGGCCATATAAGGTGCCATAAAACTAAATCCAATCCAAGTACAATTTGGAAAAATTACCGGATCAGACATCGATTGAGCGAATCAAAAAATGGCTTAGCTGAGCTATGAGTGACAGATAGTGATGCTTTTGGTCAACTCAAGTTGGTCGGTTGTGCTGGAAAACAAATAGATTGTAAAGGGTCAATCAAAATACAAAACCTTACTGGTGACCCTAGCATAGGGAAAAACATTTCAGTGGGAGGGAGTTTAAAAAGAAATGCAGCCATTCATTAAACCTGGAAGAGAAGTGGTTTAACCTTAAACTGCATAGAGG
The DNA here is from genome assembly GCA_018402905.1 of Glandirana rugosa. Lineage (NCBI taxonomy): Eukaryota > Metazoa > Chordata > Amphibia > Anura > Ranidae > Glandirana > Glandirana rugosa. The sequence continues at coordinate 56,600 of BLSH010047503.1, read as the reverse complement.
GTTCTTTATTGTCAGAGCGGTGAGGTTCTCAGCAGGGAGCGTTGCTAGTTTAAAAAACCTTTTAGATGGGCATATTAACAATCGCAACATACAGGGATATGGGATTTTATACTGACATAAACCCCCACACACACACCATAAGTTGAACTGGATAGACTGGTGTCTCTGTTCAACCTTACCAACTATGTAACTAATAGTGGCCTTGTGAATTACTTACATTATATACACATATACAGTTGTGCTCATAAGTTTACATACCCTGGTAGAATTTATGATTTCATGGCCATTTTTCAGAGAAATTTATTCATCTTGCCATCAATTTTGACCAAATTCCCTGTGTAGCTCACACATCCCCAAAACATCAGCGATTCAGCTCCGTGTTTCACAGGCCTTGTTGACTCCTCTCCAAATGTAGCATTTATGGTTGTTTCTAAAAAGCTCAATGTTGGTCTCATCACTCCAAATGACTGTGTCAGAAGGTTTGAGGCTTGTTTCTGTGCCGTTTGGCATTTTGTAAGCGGGATACTTTGTGGCATTTGCGTAGTAATGGCTTTCTTCTGGTGACTCGACCATGCAGCCCATCTTTCTTCAAGTGCCTCCTTATTGTGCATCTTGAAACAGCCGCACCACATGTTTTCAGAGAGTCCTGAAGCTATTTGTGTGTTTTTCTTTGCATCCCAAACAATTTTTCTGGCAGTTGTGACTGAAATCTTAGTTGGTCTACCTGACCGTGGTTTGGTTTCAACAGAACCCCTCATTTTCCACTTCTTGGTTAGAGTTTGAACACTGCTGATTGACATTCTCAATTCCTTGGATATCTTTTTATATCCCTTTCCTGTTTTATATAGTTCATCTACCTTTTCCCACAGATCCTTTGAAAATACTTATGCTTTCCCCATGATTCCGAATCCAGAAACGTCAGTGCAGCACTGGATGAAAGATGCAAGGGTCTGTCAGGAGTCCAGAAACTCATTGACCTTTTATACACACACACTAATTACAAGCAAACAGATCACAGGTGAGGATGGTTACCTTTAATAGCCATTCAAACCCCTTTGTGTCAACTTGTGTGCATGTTATCAGGCCAAAATTACCAGAGTATGTAAACTTTTGATCAGGGTCATTTGGGTAGTTTCTGTTGTTATTATGATTTAAAAAGAGTAAACACTGTTGATTGATAATACGTGGCTTCAGCCACACACTAACCATGAGTGAAAGAAATGTTTTTGTGTTCTTATTCATATTCTCTGAAAAATGGCCAAGAAATCATAAAATCTGCCAGGGCAGAGCACAACTCTAAGTGTATGAATAACTGCTAGTAATTGACCTTGTATAATCACTTTTTCTCCACCATTGATCAATTCTATACAAACATTTTTTTCACACCACAACCAACTGACCCAAGTCGATTGTTTGTGGTGGGAAAAAAAACCATCAAGAAATCATACATGGACAATTGACATCATTTTTTCACAGCTTGATATAAGTGATTCACAAGGGCACGAAAAAATGCTAACGATCGACCCTGTATGATCCCACCACACTTGATTTACTTGGGTCAATGGAAACTGTTACTATTCCCTTGGCCAGGGCTCAACAATCCCCAGGCGCCAGGTTGCCATTGCGACCAGAAGTTTTGACCTGGCGCCTGGGCTGCACCCTGAATGCTCAGTGTAATCAAAGAGAAGAGTTTGACTGCTCCAGGTGAGGCTAGTGATTATCACTCTCCTTGGGTGCATGTACAGTCCGTGAATGCAGACAGGAATGCAGGCAGGCAAACAATTACAAAATTAAATTCGCTTAATCATAATCTGATTATGATTAAGCAAATTTAATCTCGTAATCGGTTGCCTGCCTGCATTCCTGTCTGCTCATCTATGGACATGTAAGACTATTTATGGATTGTTTTTACATCTATTCATAATAAAATATCTGGATGTTTTATCGCACTCCTGGAGTGTTGTCATCTCCTTCTATTCCTTCACCCTGAATGCTGCACACACCTTGCACGTGCCTCCCGCTATGTATCCTGGGCTCCACTTGCCCATTTGCAGGCCCAGGACCGGCATAGTGGGTGCCGCTGGGTAGAGAAACAGGGCTGGGAGGAGAGTGGACACATGTTCTTTTAAAAACATCACCTATGGAAAATATAGGCTCCTGACATGTTTAAGGATTGACATATTGAGTATCTATTTATTCGGTGCAACCTCAGCTTTTACATTTTACCAAAAAATTGGGTAATTTATTGTGTTTTTGTGTCCCCTAAAATTAACTTTTAATATTTTTTTTACTGAAATTTTGTGGTAATATCTTGTGACATAAAAAATTGGAACTACTGCTGTTTTATTCTCTAGGGTGTTTGCTTTCAGAAACTATATAATGTTTGGGGGTTTTATGTAATCTTCAGGCCTAAAACGATTCTTTAAACGTGTGCAAAAAACACGTAAATGGCTCTGGCTGTGAAAGGGTTAAAGGATAAGTTCACCTTCAGGGACATGTTAAATCTGTAAGTTGTGTTAGTCAAAAAACTAACTTTTTTAGCTGGCTCCTATATTCAAAGCAAATTTGTCAAGCCCTACGCTTGGCCATGCCAATCAATGCCTGATTCGACTGCTTTGACAAATCTGACATTAATGATTCAGTTTTATGGCACTTTGCATGGCTCCCATAAGAATGGCAGTTGGCATTAGAAGGTTGAGATGTGCAGAGTGAACGGGGCTGCAGGCCTTCCTCCTCTCCAGCCGTCTGTCAGACAGACCCTTCCACCTCCCTTTGCCTTCCACAGCTGGCCCTCAGCAATGCCCTGCAGTGGCCCCAGTGAGTGCTCCTGCTGCACTGTGTACCATTAGATGGATCTCAGTAATGAGTCTTTCTTTAGCTCTCACCTCCTCCTCCTCCCTCTATCCTCTCTGCCAGCCTTCTGATTCCATGCCTGAGCTAAGCAAGGACACCAAGGATCTGCTGCCTGCTGGGGGAACTTTCCCATGGATTTCACAACCTGTGATCATCTGACAAACCTCATTTCATCCAGCCTGCCTTCCTAGACATTATTCCTAATTAGACATACCTTACGCCACTTGCTGCAAAATGACAGAAGTGTTGCAAAATAAAAATAATAAATAAATAGAAAATTAAATAAAAAGGGATGCAAAAAGTTAAATACCATACATTGCAAAATACCCACAAAAGCAGGAGCAGCTTTTTATGGAGTCTGTTATGTATTGGTCTGGAATGGATCGCCCAATCTGTCACCTCCTAATACAATGTTTAAAAGAAAATAACATCTACATTCAATTTATCTGTACTGGAATTATACAGACTTATAGGAACTTGGCATATTCACTTTTTTCTTTAGGATTGAATAGGAAGCATAAAAAGGAAGGTGTTAATGACACTTTGATCTGACACTGACAAAGGAGAAGGTGAACATTACAGATAAAGGAATCTTTTTTTTTTTTTTTGGCATGAAACATAAAAGCATGCTGTCTATATTGTGTTGCATATGAAACTGCATTTTCAAGATCTGCAATGAAAGGCTGAGTTTTCTACTTTGTGATATAGTTGTACATGGTACCCAAAGTTCTGGAATGCTGCACTACCAAGGGCATTGATAGACAAATGATGGTAATACATGTACACACAGAGATAGCCATCTGTGCCTATTTAAATATATTGTGATACAGTTTTATTATGTATAACTATCAGCTTGAAACAAGAGATACTTATAAGAATTAAAAACACAACCAGGAAAGGTTAGCATAAAGTATATCTAAACCTGGGAATGAAAATTCAATATGTTGCAGATCACCTTTACTTACATGTGGTGGCTGCATTAGTTTACTCTTTTTCTTCAGGTGCTTTTTCCCTTTATTTTTTATCTGGTAATTCTGCAAGTAACATACTTCCTGTCCTAGGGTGACAATGGTCACTCACTGTACTGTATCTACAAAGTGTTTGTTGGCCTATAGCATTTGCATATTTTTTTTAAAAAATCTACAATCAAGTTCAGATGACTTTTTTTCACCCTTTAAGTATATTTTGTCATGTTGTTCAATAAAATATATAAACATCCTGTCAGGGTTCATTTTTAAAATATTATGCTAACTTAGATCTTTAATCAATATCAACAAAGTACTGTGAAGAGAGAGTTCCTGATTCAAGGGAGTCTTTTTTAAACATTTAATAGGAAATATCCAACAATTAAAAAAATGTAAATAGCTTGGGCATTTATTAATTCATTATTTCAAATTATTAGAATATTCACTCTTGGTGCACTTAGGTTGGCTTCACAGAGTAGCAGAGTAATGTCTAGTTTCTATACTGTATATATATATATATATATATATATATATATATATATATATATATATTAGTGTGTGTATCTATCAATCAATATTATTATTATTATTACTATGCAGGCTTTTTATATCGCCAAAAGTTTATGCAGCACTTTACAATACAAAAGGGAGACAATACAGTTACAATACAATACAAGAGGATTAAGAGGGCCCCAATCAGAAGAGCTTACAATCTAATAATAATAATATATATATATATATATATATATATATATATATATATATACAGAGAGAGGCATGTCTTTAGTGTATGTTTGTGTGTGTGCGTGCATGCCCATGTATATATATATATATATATATATATATACAGTATGTTGTATACACACACACACACACACACACACACTGGTTTCTAGAGATATACCCCTAGTCACAAAATATATTTTTTCACTGCTAACTACCCAGCATTACTTTTTACAAAACAATAATGTGTGTATAAGAGCCTGGTCCATATAATTGTGATATTTGGATTGATTTACTATAACTGGAGAGTGCAAAAATCTGGTGCAGCATGGTAGCCAATTAGCTTCTAACTTTAGCTTGTTCAATTAAGCTTTGTTAAAAAAAACAAAAAAAAAAACTGAAAGATGATTGGTTTTATGCAAAGCTGCACCAGATTTTGCACTCTCTAGTTTTAGTAAATCAACCCTATTGACTCCGATTGTGTCAGATTATTACTTCAGTTAGTCAACTGAGTGCAAGAAGTAGAAGCTTGACAGACCAGCCTAAGAAGTACTCCTCTAATAAATTACCCTTAAGTATTTAATCTCTTAAGAACAGGTAAACTTTACTAGTGATCTAACATCTACAGGATGTAAAGTTACAAACCTGCAATTCAGTCAATGACTGATTCCCACCATGGTGGATGTAGGATTCCATACATTTTATCCATTGACCTAATTCAACACTGTTGTCTTTAGAAAACAAGGCCCACTCTGTTCTTTTGTTTAGCAAATGCTAATTGTGATTACCAGTGGTGACACCTTTTCTCTTTTACATCTTTGAATTAATTGAAGCTATTAGTTACCCTGTTGCAGGAATTGACCTTGGCCTTCTGTAAAGTCCTTGTGAAAGTAGCAGGACAACCATGAGGTGTAATACTGTATCCACAGTCATCATATGTCAAAGATCATGAAAAGAATCTGTTAAGGGATATGCAAACTCGCATATATGTATTAATTGTTTAAATTACTTTTCTTGAAGACACAATTTTTGTAAAACATCCAGTGCCATTGTATGAACCCTCTAAAATGACATTTCCTCTGAGTTTTCCAGATCAACTACAATCAATGTATATTTAACTTTGTAAACAAAACGGTAAATTGGTATAATTTTGTTAAATGTATATCGTTAGACAATTGTATATATATATATATATATCTATACATATATAATGAATATTGAACAGAAAAAAGACACACACTTTTAAAATCATTTAAACTCAGCTCATAGCTTGGCACTATGATACTGTATGTAAAAGTGACATTTTTTTCTTTATATTACTCATTTAATATACTTTCCTGAATGTTTTCCATGGTCACTTTGTTTCCAATGTATATACAAGAGGCATTATCCACAATATGACCTTCAGGATGCATTAACTGAGAGCATTAGCTGGCCTGCTGCATATATATATATATACACACACGCATATATATATATACACACATACACATATATATATATATATATATACACACACATATATATATATATATATATATATATATATACACACACACATATATATATATATATATATATATATACACACAGATATATATATATATATATATATATATATATATATATATATATATATATATATATTTTTTTTTTAGATGACACTTTGCTAATGATATATATAACGTTATACTAAATGGGACATAAGAGCATTATGTTATTTTTTTCTGCGGTTGACCTGTCTTCAGTATGGGTTCAGCAACAGTCTAGAATATCAAGGAACCTTAGAGGAATAGGGGTTGATCCACCAATAATGTAACTTTCATCCAAGACTAGCCTCACTTTAAATAACAAATCAAAAATGTTCTAAGGAATAAAAAAACAACTGAGAAACAGAAGCTGATTTTTAGATTGTTCATTTAGTAAAGTGGATGTCTTTTTTATTTTAGGGAAAAAGTGAAGCTGTGCTTAGTTTGAATATCAGGGGAATAGCAGGGAAATAAAAAAAAAAACACATTACTGCATATTATTGATGTGAACACAGCTTCACTTTATTCACTAATCATAGGTTCCAATCTAAAGTAACTCAGCTAGCATATCATGATAAGATTTACTAAATGAGTAATTGTCATCCCAGTTTTATACCCACTATAAATGCTGAATCTGGATCAGAAGAATAAGAAAGAAATGGGGTTCCTTCTTTAGCAAATCAGAGTCAGTATGTATGTTCACAGAATATACATTCAACCTAAAGGGAACCCATCATCTAAGAACATTTTGACATGGCATAGTCCACCAATTAGATAAAGTAGCATGTTTTTTATCAAGCTTGACAATATATGGATTAGTGTTAGGATACAATACTCAATTCTGTCTCAATGCATCCATTTTGTCCATGCTCAGTAGGGAGGCGTCCATGTCTATGCAGCCTCTGTGAAGCCTTATGCAAAGATTTCAGAATTTTAAATAAAAAAATGCAGAAACAGCTGACTTTTTATTGCCAATTACTGGGAAATGGAACCATAAAATTAGAAAGCAAAAGCCAGCTGTGCGTTGTCTTAGTTTCTGGTGCCTTAGCATGATTTTGAAAAAATGTTACAAGTTCACTATAAATAGAAGGCCCAAAAATTACCAATTTTGTTCCCCTACTTACCCAGCAATATCGCCACATATTTAAAAAATACACGCGCTTTCTATAATTGTTTCATCTGCACTACAACATTGTGATCTTACTTTAAAATGTAACACATTCCCTTTAAAACATTCCTATGAGACAGTTAAAGCTGCATTAAGCTAGATTTTTTTTGTATTTTACAATACAGGCCATAATGCAAAAAGATTGAAAACAGGACATTTAGAGGGTGATTAGTTTAAAAATGTAATTTTACACTGGCCTAGCAAATCCATTATTTAAAGTATCCAGTCAGCTTAGGGGGATAAAAAAAATGAATTGTTGCTGGGCTTGTGTATAAATGACTTCTTTAGAAAAAGCACCATGTTTCTTTATTTTATTACAACAACATTAAAATTCTCTTAACTAATTTAATAAAGGACACATTGTTACATTGCCATATGCTCACAAAATGCATTCTGTGGAAATTGCAGTTTTATTTTTAAATTTCTTAGATCTAATTGGTTATGTGCAAAGCAAGGGTAGATATTTAAAAAAAAATAAGGCTTTATTAAACTATCCTGCAAATGACTTACTAAAGGGTACATATTCTACTTCTGCTCTGCAAGGCTTTGCTGACATTGCCACTGTCTTATTTAGGATTTTTAGCATATTTACCTCTGCTAAAAATTGATGGTTCACAAACTCTAACTTATTTCAGAAAAAAAGAGATCTCTATGAAAGAGCAGTTATAAAGCACTCATTAGGAAAAAAGATCATATTTTCCCCAAGTCTGTCAATGACCACATTGAAAGTTTTTTTTTTGCTCCATCTAGACACAGAACAGAGTAGAGAGCCCTGGCTTCATGAAGAATTTACGTAGATTATAGACTGCTTGCTGCAACAGTTTTGGAAACTTATACAAAGGATGCCAGAGCTGATAAGTCTTCAACTGCTTATTACTCACAGATGACAGTATCAAATAAAAATGTCTCTCAAATCTCACAGGCAATTTAAAATTAGTCTTTGGTAAAAAAGAATCATTTAATGAAAGTTTTGATGAGCTTGTGAACTCTTAAATAGCCAGTTAATATTATTATTATTATACAGGACTTATATAGCACCAACAGTTTGCATAAAGCTTTACAATGTAGAGGGGGAAAGTACAATTACAATACAGTTCAATACAGAAGGGACGGGAGGCCATATATGCATATAAAATCAAAATAAAATAGTTATCCCAGCAATGGGCCACACATCTTCTCTTCTAAAAATGTTACAGCTGTAGGTTGACTGTATTGTAGGCATGTATCCCGCTTGCAGAATTTGACATTAATACTGTGATAAACAAGATATTTAAAATATCTAAATGATAAGATATAGTTCATAAAGTTCATGTCATCATTATATATATATCAGGCATGTTGAACTCAAATGTACCAAATTGACTTAGATAGTTTAAAGCCTGAATTGGCTCCACATAGCTGCCCTTACCTAACATAAAAACTACCATAGAACTCTGTGAATGAATAATTATAAAATATAAAGAGATACTGACTTTGTTAGTGCATTAACAGTGTACTGCACCCACTAAGAAATGATGAGAATGTTTTATTACAGGTATAACCTTTTCACAGTAGTTGAGGCCTAAAATACACCCTAAATTCTGTAATGTCTGCATGCACGTCTGTTATGTATATTTCCAGCAAACATGTTATTTATTTGTTTTTTTATTAATATCTTGGATTAAAGAAACTTATTGCTCCAGACTGTTGCATAATTATTTGTTTTATTATGTATTAAAAGGTACCACCCCAACATACATCTTTTTACAAAAAAACATAGTTATTGTGACAGACTTCTCCTTTAGTTTGAAAGAGATAGAAACAGAATCACATGCAAGAGTGACAACAGAAAAAAGACCAAGTGATCCATCGTGTCTGCCACAATTTTTTTTTTGATTATATATAGTATTTTTACATTTATATAAATGTAATAATATTTATATTAATTACTGTATATATTTTTACATTTTTAATAAATGATTTCTTTAAGTGCATTTTATTGCAAACAAAAAAGGCACAATTATCAACACTGTACATTAGACTACAGTTCAGGTGGTAGTTGCTGAAGCGTATATTATATTGTATAATGTATTAAAAGTATGACAAATGCATTCATAGAATTCAATATTATGAATACAGAAGCATTCATACAATTTTATGGGATTGAAAGAGTGCAATCTCTGGTGAAGCTGTGCATGGTATCCAATCAGCTTCTAACTTCAGCTTGCTCAATTAAGCTTTCACAAAAAAACTAGACGCTGATTGGTTTCTATGCACAGCTGCGCCAGATTTTGCACTTTGCAGTTTTAGTAAATCAACCCCTGTAAGTACAAAGAGAGATATAAATAACAATTGAGGGAGTGTAGGAATCCCTAAAAATACTAATTGTTGAAATACAGGGCATAAGGTCAATTCCTGTTGCTTTTTTTGGATACATTATTCCAAATTGGAAGAGAAAGAGAGAAAATAAGGGAAGGAACAATAGGGAAGATACGTTTTTTTCCTTTAAGTATACAGTAGATCTGATTGTCCCAAGCATGTTTGAATCCACTTATCCATTGACTGACTTAAAGACAGAGATGTTGCCAAATAAATATTTAAAGATGCCTAGACTAGAAGTGTTAGCTGGGCACACAGGAGTTGATTTACTAAAGGCAAAGAGACTCTGCACTTTGCAGTTGCTCCAGAGCTTAATAAATGATGCAAAGCTTTACTTTGCAAAGAATACCCAATCACGTGCAAGGAAAATAAAAAAAACAGTTTTTTTTGCTTGCCCATGATTGGATGATGGAAGTCAGCAGAGCTTCTGCTCATTTACTAAACTCTGGAGCAACTGCTCTTACAGAGTGCAACTGCAGTTTGCAAAGTTCACAGTCTATTTTCCTTTAGTAAATCAACCCCGCGCAGTCAGATATTTGTCTTGTCAGAACAGCAACAACTATGAAAACTGTGTAGTGCAGTAGTGCAATGGTTCTCACGCTGTGTGGTTGTTGGTGAATTTCATTAAAACCGGTATCAGCTATTTTGACTCTGTTCCTCATGCCTTCCATATATCTTCCTTTTCTCGGTTTATAAACACTGATGAAGGCCTCTACATGTTGCTTACATTATGATACCATGAATTTTCTAAAACAGACATGTACAATTCTATTAGCTGTCAGGCAGAGCTTCTTGCTTTGACTTTTTCATTACTTTTATTTTTAGGAAAACAACCAGAATGTAAATTATCAGTAAATCACAGTTGGGATATTGTACTGTATTTCACTACTATAAGCCCGGGTTCAGATATGTGCGATGCGGGAACCAGCGCGATTACAGAGCCGGTTCCCGCATCATGTGACTCCCGCAGGCAGTTCACACTGCTTTCTGTGAACCGCTGTGGGTGTCATTACAAAGTTAATGACACCCCCAGTTTTGTTCACAGATCGCACTGCGAACTGGCACATGAATTGTATCGCATGGTACAAGTGTATGGCTGAACTCGCACTGCTCAGAGATCGCATGTGATCGGCACATGCGGTGCGGGTGTGAGTCACATGCGATCTATGAGATCGCACATATCTGAACCAGAGCTGAAGGTTCATTATTGGCACTGCCATTCACTGATGTGCTGGGGGTGATTAACTAAAGGCAAATAAGCAGTTCACTTTGCATGGGATTTTTTCCTTAGCTTATTGGTGAAAATTCACTTTGGAAAGAATATCCAGATACGTGCAAGGAAAAAAAAAGTATTTTTGCTTGCACATGATCATATGATGAAAATCAGAAAATCTTCAACTCATTCACTAAACAAAGTAAATTAAACAAAGGGGAAATTTCCTTACGAAGGGAACATCATATTTTTGCCTTTAGTAAATCAACCCTATTTATGATAGAAGAATTACCAAAAAAATATGGTTTGGAATTTACTAAAGGTGTTGAGAATGTTCAGTTAGCAAAGTGAATGCTAATTTAGCTTAACGTAGAACTATGGGCAAAACTTTTTTTTTTTTAATTTTGGATAGAGCAAAGAAGAGTTATAACCCTAGATTGTAAGCTCTAACGAGCAGGGTCCTCTGATTCCTCCTGTATTGAATTGTATTGTAATTGTACTGTCTGCCCTAATATTGTAAAGCGCTGCGCAAACTGTCGGCGCTATATAAATCCTGTATAATAATATAATAATAACCCCTGTCAGATTTTTTTTCTCCATCTGTGTCCCATTGTGGAGATTTCCCTTCACTTCCTGTTCCATAGCCAAACAGGAAGTGAGAGGAAATCCCTGTAAATTAAGGGAATTTGTTAGGGACCCCCAGGTCATCAGAACTAGTGTGCCCATTGGAAGATTTCCCCTCCATTACTTTTTCTGGGGACAACCCACTCAAAAAGTTTTGCCTTTAGTTATACTTTAACCTCCCTGGCGGTATGATTATTTCAGATTTTTGGTGCTGAAAGCGGTACCATTATTTTGCATGAAAATTTGGCGTTTTATATTGTAGGCCTGTAATTCTTAGGAATAACTCACTTAAATCTGTCCAAACAAGAGTCTAGTAGACATCCCGGGTATGAAAAAGTTTGAAACATGAAATCATAAATTATAATATAATAAATAACTAAAAATAATTATCAAAAATAATAATATAATAGTAATAAAATGTATTCAATAATGTAATCAAACCAAAAACACTGAAATTTGCTTAGTTGCAGAATTGTCGCTGTCGTCACTTTCAGTGTCTGATGATAAATTTCCCCGAAAATCAGTATCACTCAATTATGCAAATGATTTTTATTTACTATCGTTGTTGTCTAGCTGATCAAAAACCACTTTTGACATAGAGGGACACTTTTTGGTTGCCATGGACATTCTCAAGTTTCCAGGCAGAAAGAATGGCATATATAATATAAAAGTGCATGCAGGGCACTGGGCAAACCACTAGGGACAAAGGGGATGTGAAATGATTTCATACAGTAATGTAATCTTACAGATTACAGTGTACTGTATGCTTACTATGTGTATCACTTTTTGAATTTGCCGCTGGTCTCCGCCCTGTGCGATGCAATGCTCTCAGGGAACGGAGAACGGCACACAGAGGCATCGGGCGGGGGACATCGCTGGATCCAGGGGACAAGGTGAGTAACGCTGCCTTGGATCCAGCAATGCAATCCCGAGTGTGGCTCGTGTTTCCCGCTAATGGTACTGAAATTCCACCCCGAGCCACACTCGGGATTACCGCCAAGGAGGTTAAGGAATAGTGGGGTAGACTTACTAAAACTGGTGCACTCAGAAACTGGTGCAATTTTGCCTGTTAGCCAATCGGCTTCTAACTTCACCTTGTTCAGTTAAGCTTTGGCAATAAAACCTGGAATTGGTTTCTATGCAGAACTGCACCAGATTTTGCACGCTAAAGTTTTAGTAAATTACCCGCAAAGCCAATCAATGTTCACTGAACCCATCAAATAAAGTGCAAGGAATTTTTTTTTAATTATTCTTGAATTCACATCACTGCTTCACTTATTAAACCTTCACATTCCTAAGTGAACATTCTTTACTCATAGATGTTGATTTACTAAAAAAGCAGAGATTGCTCATTTAGAAAAGTCAGTATTCACTGAACTTAGTAAATATGTTGTAGCTGTCTTCACTTCAATCAATCAATCTTGTGTTACCCAAAAAATATTTTTATTTTATTTTATTAATTTGCTTTGCAGTATTCAATGTGAACACAGATCCATCTCAATAACTAACATTTTGCTAAAACTTTGCTAAATAAACAGCCAACTCATTTACTGGCCCAACCCTTGTGAGTTGTATGATAAGTGTTGCTACACTGAGAATTGTTCGCCCAGGGATGGATGCTTAATCGTCTTTACAAATATTTTTCTAAAAAATATATTTCATTAGCTTTTTTTTTCCACCACATTGCTCCCTTTAATTAGCTTTTAGTCTCCATGCACACTGGACGCTCTCTGGGCGTCGGGCAGGAGACACTGCTTAGAAAACGTTCTTTTGCAGCGTTTTGTAAGCAGCGTTTATCGGCATCGGCGCTTTTGACCGTTTTTTTTTACTTCCTTAGCTTCCATTGACTACAAAAAATGCCAGATGCCGATAAACGGCCCTTTACCGGCGTTATTCGGTGTTTATCGGCGCCTAGTGTTTTTTGTGGTCAGATGAACAACTTTTGAACGCCAATTCAGGGCGTTCAGATAACAGCCCAAAAATGCCACTGCTGTTAAACGACAATTAACATCCATGTGTGCATGGGCACATAGGGTAACATAAAGTGGCATTTTTGGGCTGTTAAAAAAAACGCCCAAACGACCAAAAACGGTCATTTATCAGCTACAGTGTGCATGAGCCCTTAAGCTCAAGCGTATCTCAAATAGAAGAGTGATGGCAAAAAAAAGCCCCAGTGGTTCATTGATTCTGCCCCATTTTTTCTGATTTACATATATGTTTTTAACTCTTTTGTCTGAGTGTAGATCCTGGTTTGTCCCAAGCATGGTTGAACCCACTTAAGGCTCGGTTCACACATAGGCGATCCGACTTCAGGGGCGACTTTCCTAGGCGATTTGAATGATACTTCAAGGCGATTTCAGCATGACTTTGGCCGACTTACGACGCGACCTGAAGTGACCGCCATGCCAGCGGACTTTGCCTGTGGCCAATCAGAGAAGAGAGGGGGTTGCCTGCGTAAATCGTGGGGAGTACCTGTGTAATTTCTTTTCTTTTTCCTCTAAAGTCGCTTGAATATTGAAGGGGAACCGACTTGGAGGCGACTTCCATTGAATTCTATGGGCACAGGTCAGATAGAATTCGTCTTGAAATAGTACAGGAACCTTTTCTGAAGTCGCCTTGAAGCTGGAGCAACTTCAGTAGTGTATATTAAGACGGCTCCCATTCATTTCAATGGGATTTCGGATTTCAAGCAACTTGAGGCGACTTGGGGTGACACAAGTCGGGTCGCAAGTCACATAGGTGTGAATTGGCCCTTACTATTGACTGACTCACCACCTCTGCTGGAAGTCTATTCCAACCATCAACTACTCTTTCCGTAAAAAAGTACACTCTATGATTGGTTTTGAACTTTCCTACTGCTAGTTTGAGGGCCAGTTCACACCACATGCAGTCCAGTGCATTTTTTTCTGCATCAAAAACGCATGGAAAGTAGGTTATATGGCTTTCAATGGCTTAGGTCACACCAGTGCAGTCAGTTCCAGTGCGTTCCAGCTCCAGAAAAAAAGTAGAACATGCTGCATTTTTTATGCACTGAACTGTACTGTAACGTGGTAAAACGCATCAACAATGCACCTGAACGCACCAAAACGCACTGGAACGCACCTACATGCACCAAAAACGCACTGGAACTCACATGTCATAAGAAAAAAAGGGGGAAAAACTGCACTGGACTGCATCAAAAACGTGCGAAAACGCGTATGCAGAAAACCATCTGGAACGTATCCGGACTGCGCTTCTATGGTGTGAACTGGCCCTGAGGTCATGTCCCCGTGTTCTTGATTTTAGCTTCATACTGAAATGTGTGCAGAATATAAGACAGAAAGTAAGAGTAATAAAAGAATGTCAGGGCCATGAAATAATAAAATAGAGGAGCGGCCCCATGGGATTGTCATCCCTGACACCCATTTGTTTTATAAATGAATTTTACTCTTAATAGAGGGCTATGATGATTGTTTAGTACATGTCTCTCTATGGCTGCTTTGCTGGTTCCTTCTGTTTTGTGTTTCAGGTGATGAGCTGCCTGCTGTTGCTAGGAAGATTTACCTCAGCTGCTGAGCACTGGATTGGTGACAAATCCTTTGGCGGGAAATATCTAGCCAATGACTGTAACCTTTTACTTCTATCCTCTCCTGTCACTGGGCGGAGCCAGCATTTACCTCAGGTCTGTCAGCTGGACCTCTGCTCTCTCCTCAGCCTTCCGGCTTTTGCCCTGCTCTCAGCCCAGAATGGATTTTCTACTCCATGAACTGCTTCAAAGGATTAATTCCCCTGGAGGAAGGCTCACCTCTGTCATTTCATTTATTTATTTTTACCCCCCGTTTTCACTGGTGACAATTATCACTTACATCTGTGGGCCCTGTGCCTGTATTATACCCCGCATTCCTGAAGGGCCAGGGCTACCCTGTATATTGATGGTAAGAGGTCACCTGAGTTCAGTCAGGGAACTTTTCATCCACCTGTAGGCAGACCTGGACCTGCAGCAAGACCATAGAAGCATCACAACTCTACTGGGACCAGAAGACGAGGACTGCTGACTGGAAGCGTCAGTGCCCAGGCCGACAGGACAGGAGTTACCATGAAAGAATCCGCAGGACCAGGGGGTCCTACTCTTCTTCAGATGTCACAGCGCCACTGTTCCTCCCGCCATGAGCCAGGTAGACAGCGGGTCTGAAGCTGCAACCATGGGCCAACATCGCGATCAACACCTCTCCAACAGGACCCTCATCATCATCATCATCACAGGCTAGGGGTGAGTGAGGGCTCTGAGGGCTGGGAATGTACACAGATTTCACTCTGTTCTGTCTGCTTCAGTCTCCTCTGTGTCTTCCCTGCTCAGTGTGCTCTGCCACCCCTTCGTCTGTCTTGTCTCACTTTAGACACATGTAAGGGTCGGGAGTCTCGGGAGTGAGTGGGGATCGGACACTACTACTACTACTACTCCCAGGACAACCTCTCCACAACTAGCGCTACAACCGGGTACCAACGTCGAAGTCTGGGCGACAGATGGACCGAGTACCGCCCTCCTTGTCACCGCGACACTGTAGACTTCTTCTCATCCTGGGGGACCAGGACGCCTAAGAAAGTACCATTGAGGACAGGACAGCCGGACCCGTGACTGCGAAGGTCAGTCGTCAGGAGCAGAAGACCAGGGTCATCTCAACACTACGAAGATACCAGAACGACGTCCAGGTCCAGACGGATGTCCGACAGAG
>BLSH010047503.1:26405-40106 GCA_018402905.1 Glandirana rugosa | reverse complement strand
AGTGTCAAAATGTTCCGACATGTCCGCTGAAATATCGCAGTACTGCTAAAAATCGCAGATCGCCGCCATTACTAATAAAAAATAAAAAAAAATAAAAACCCCAAAAATGAATTCTCATCATCCGTAAACGCGACCACTTTTGCGCAAACCAATCAATAAACACCGATTGCGATTTTTTTTATCGCAAATATGAGGAAGAATATAAATCGGCCAAAAACGGTGAAAAAAAATGTTTTTTTATATTTTTTTTTTGGATTTGTATTTTAGCAAAAAGTAAGAAATTTGGGTTTTTTTGCAAAATTGTCGCTCTTCTTTTGTTTATAGCGGCGATCAGAAATGACGCAGAGGTGATCAAATACCACCAAAAGAAAGCTCTATTTGTGGGAAAAAAAGGACGCAAATTTCGTTTGGGTACAACGCCGCACGACCGCGCAATTGTCAGTTAAAGCGACGCAGTGCCGAATCGCAAAAAGCTGGAAATCCTTCCGGGGCTGAAGTGGTTAAGGCTTGTCAGTTTTAAATCAGTGAATGAGTTGCCTAATATTGTGTTTTATATTTATTTTATTTTTCCCACTTTGTTTTATTAGGAAAAGTTAAAGAGCAGTACACATACAGTACACAATGTGTCACAGAACATGACATGTAGGAATAATAGTGTTTAAAACATTTTCAAAAGAAATTTATGAAGAGAGAATCCCACCTCATAGTTCCTCCATTTGTTTATTTAGGTTATCACCTCTAGCTGTGATTCCTGAGGAAACCCAAGGAATTAATCATATGTCATTTCCTAAGGGTCCTTGGTCTTTATTGATATAATTGTTGATAGCCTATTCTCATTGATATACATAAATCTACAGTATATCAAACTCTTTTTGTGATTAGATCATTTGGTTAGATGTCCTGACCAAATCTGACATTAAATATTTTTTCGTTTATTCTCTGCTTTTGGTCAGGAAATTGTAACCCCCTGGTCATTCTCTTCTTGCTTCATCTCAAATGTATTTTCTTGATAAGCAGCATGAAGATTCAATAGTGAAGCATTGGAAGGCTTTTGGTGTAGCCACATGGTCCCCTCTGAGGCTCAGCCACAGAGATCTGTATTCTCCAATGCTCCTCTTTCTCTCAATTCAGTACAGGAATTGAGAATACTTTCTTTTAGTAAATCACAGTGCATTTCTATTACATTGCTGCAGAATTCTGCTTTGCAAAACACTGTTGCCTGGTAGGAAGTTTGTTCTCAAAGGCAGAGTCCAGTGAGCATGGGGAAAATGATGCCCTGGTCTTCCAGTTTGATGGTTAATGCAACATATTGTGCCCCCTTGGCTGCTGCATCATAGTTCTGCCTTGCTCCACATTTATTTCCTGGGTGCTGTTATAGAGTTTGCCAGGTTGGAGTTTTAGACTCCTACAAAAAGACATGGTATCTTTTCAGAACCACCTTACCAGAAACTAGCATACTGTCTATGTGATTCAGTTGTCCTTGGGCTGTTGGTGCTTGTATCAGGCATTATACCTATGAGCAGATTTTTACTAATGGGCTGGGTGCTTCTCATCTCAGGCCCTAAATTCCCTTATTTGCATGTTGGTTTTGTTAGAAGGTAAAAGAGTATCTACTGGCTTTGGCGCAAATTTATTTCAACTTAAAATGTTAGCTCTATGTGGCATGTGAGAATTTGTTTTAGATGAGCATTTTCCAGATGTCTATAGGTGTAATAGAATCTATTGAATGTGGTCATTTCCAGTCTGGCAAATAGTGTTCAGCGTTTTGACCAGAATATTGTATTTACACGTTATCCCTAAGAATATTGTTCACTTGGGCTCTTCCCTGTTGTTGTGGCTGTGGCACTTTAGAACAAGCAGTTTAGCTGCCAAAGCCTCTTATTGATGAATGTTAGAATAGCGTTTTTATGCAATTGATTGTCTAAGATATATGGTTCTTCTTGGTCTTCATTTTATATTTAGGTTAAAGTACACGCATTTTCAGGGTGGCAAAACATTTATTAGCAGATGCTTTGTTTTGCTATGTTTCCAGTGTTTCAGAACACCGGTTACTCCAGCGGTAAGAAAAGGCCTACAAACCAGTTTTTGCTGCATTCATATCCAATTTAATATTCCATTCCCTTGCTGAAACAACCTGCATTATCTATGCCACTGGTTGCTTCTCCTTTGAGGACTCTGCAGAACTCGTTTTGCTTTTATATGACATGTATCAAAGTGGTGGTTTCCACACTCTTTCATCAAAACTGTTAGTTGGAGTTTGAGACACAATGACTGCGTTCTGAATTGGATTTTAGAAGCTATGTTAATATGCTGCTATTGGGTCACAAATTACATTCAACATGTCATGTCAGTTCGCTACTGATATGGAATCAATATGTTCTTCTGCATATAAAACACTTTAGAACTGTTTTCCCACTTAGTTCAATCTGGTAAATTGAGGTAAGTTGTTAATTTGTTGGACAAAGTGTTTGCAGAATTGGATTAGCAAGACATAGATAGGCAGTTATCATTTCATGCCCTGGGCCATTTGCATTGCCCAATAGAGCTGATTCAGCAATTGTAACTATTCACAAGGCTTTCCTTTCTTTTTTGTTGCATGTGTATGGTTCTCCTTTATCAGAATCATAAATTTAAATCTGTCCCTAAAAGATGTTGATGGCGCAGAATATGCAGCTACTACATAGGGAGTGCATCAGGACGTAGAAGGGCGCCCTGCTCTTTATGTCAATCCTGCCCTTTGCATTTATTATGCATGTCCCCGCCATTTATAATAATTAAAAAAAAAAAAAAAAGGAAATTGATAATATGAATGCTTCTTATCGATATGTTTTCTGGTGTGGAGGGTTTTATTCTCCTCCTGTTAAAATATCAGCTCGCTTGCAGGGTATATGGGGTATGTATTTGGTATAGCTGGCTGATCATATTCCCTATTTGCAAGTGTGAGCTGTTTTGGATAGCCTCGTTGTTTACCTAGAAGGGAATGATTTAGGTGGATTCAAAATATTAGACCTTCTAAATAAAATGGGAACTGTTCTATCTACAAATAAGTGTTTTTTTTTTTAGGCCTGGGCTTCAGTTCATGGTACCGTTACCAAAAAAATGTGAATTAATTGATAATATGCTGATTTACTGTATACTCATTATTAGGGACTTCATTTTTTCTCAATTGTGAACTGGAGAGTTTCATCAGAGGTCTAGCAGTGTTTGGCATAGCGTCCAATCCCTTCGAGACCTAATTCCTCTGTCCCTCATGTAGCTTCAGTTGTCCCTCGTTTTGGTCTGATGTGGACATCTCTATACAGAATGTACTATTTTACTGCCAGAAGTGTTATGCTTAAACTTTTTATCCAGCCTCTACATTACTGCATTTGTTATTTTGAAAAGCCATTATAAAAGAAAAGCAGAGGTAATAAAAAAGAACTTGCGTTGTTTATCCAATCATTTTCTGCACATTGGATCATTGAGGTCCCTGTAACCGGGGCCATGTCCTTTGCTACTTACTGTGTAAAAGGGTGTCCCTTTTTTATAAATTCAGAAAATTGGAAGGTATGTTTTTGGTTCATTTTCTCAGTCATTGATAAGGGCATTTTCAATGCTGGATTGTAAAGAGTGATTGTCTAGGCCTCGGTGGTGGGGTGGGGCCAGGTTGGTAACCTGGCTTTTGGGTAATGTCGCCCACTTTATGGGTGGACAGTGATTGGTAGACTGTTATTTGGTTGGTATAAGATATTGCTGCTTGAGTCTTAGTGACTAAGCATGTTGGTCTGTTAATGGTTAACAGCGATTCTGTTTGGTATTAAAGGTTAAAGTTCATTTCATATTTAAAATTGATTTAAACCCAATAAAGGGGCCGCGGCCTAAACTTTTCCACAATCCTTGTTGTGTGTTTATTTTATATTTTAGGTATGTTCTTATGGTATGATGGGTGTTCATGGGGTGTAGAATCCCATGATTTTCTAAAATAGGCAACAGAAGATCAGTTAGGAAACAAATGATTATTCAGACGTATCCTGTGCAGAAGTCCATATTTACTTGACCAAATTATCAGAAAGGATAAAGCCAGGGGTAAGAATTTAGAATTTTTTTTTTCTAGCAAATGATGAATTTTTAAACTGAATATGGAGTCTATGGAGAATCGGGCAAATCATAAATCCTGTTTGGCTGGATTTACAAATTTTGTCATTTGTCTCAGATTGGACAAAATATGCCTGGATGCATTTGGCCAAATCTGTGTGCAGCATCAATGAAAAAAATGAGAGTTGTACTTAACCACTTCACCTCCGGAAGATTTACCCCCTTCCTGACCAGACCATTTTATGCGATACAGTACTGCGTTACTTTAACTGACAATTGCGCAGTCGTGCGACGTTGTACCCAAACAAAATTTATGTCCTTTTTTTTCCCCACAAATAGAGCTTTCTTTTGGTGGTATTTGATCACCTCTGTGTTTTTGTATTTTTTTGCACTATAAATAAAAAATGACTGACAATTTTGAAAAAAAACCCCCCAATTTTTACTTTCTGCTATAAAAAAAAATGTAAAAAATAAAATGTCTTAATCAATTTAGGCCAATATGTATTCTGCTACAAATGTTTGATAAAAAGATCCCAATAAGCGTATATTGATTGGTTTGCGTTATAGCGTCTACTAACTATGGGATATATTTATGGAATTTTTATTTTTTTATTTTTTACTAGTAATGGCGGTGATCAGTGGCTTATAGTGGGACTGCGGGATTGTGATATTGTGGTGGACATCCTGACACGAATTTACACTTTTGATGCTTTGTGGGAACCAGTGACACTAATCCAGTGATCAGTGCTAAAAATATGCACTGTCACTGTACTAATGACACAGGCTATTATATTTTTTATTATTTATTTTTTACTAGTAATGCCAGCGATCAGCGACTTATAGCGGGACTGTGATATTGCAGCAGATAAATCAGACACCTTTGACACTTTATGGGGAACAGTGACACTAATACAGTGATCACTGTTAAAAATATGTCACTGTACTAATGACATTGGCTGGGAAGGGGTTAACATCAGGGACAATCAAAGGGTTAACTGTGTGCCTAAAATGTGTTTTCCAACTGGAAGGAGGTGATTTTACTAGTGGAAGGCATGGATCTGTGTTTCTGCTTTACAGGAACACATGATCTATGCCTTATGTACTGACAAAACGGTGATCTGGCTTGTTTACATAGGCAGATTGCTGTTCTGCCTGTGTACAGAATGCTGGCACACATCGAGTCCACGGGACTCGCTGATCAGCTTTCACTGTGTAGAATCCCAGCGGGAGCGAGTAACTAGTGGCGCGCAGTAGTGCCCGATACCCGGAAGTGCAGGATCACGAATATATATGTAATCCTGTGCAGCATGGCTGCCCTGTACCAGTAAATGTGCTATAGGGAGGTCGGCAAGTGGTTAAGAAAGCATGGGCAGCTTCTTAGCCTGGTTGCAAATAGACACAAATGTTCCATAAAAAATAAAAAAAATAAAAAATATAACAATAATAATAATCATCTTCTTCATCATTATCATAAATAATTAATACATACATAAAAATGTCTTAATCCTAATCCTACAGTTGATGTAGAAAGTAAAAACCCTTAAAAAGGGTGAATAAATATGGCACAATAAGTAGGTAAATACACAGAACAGTCTATAGCCCTAACAACATGACATTATCTTGCCCAAATTCAAAGCTTACATTATAAAACATAAATAAAAAGGCTCTACAGCCCAGAGGGTTTATGTGCGGTTTGAAGCAAAGTCCAGGGCAAGTCTCTGATATGAGAGTATTTATATGAACTCAGATAATTGAATTTAGGGGATGATGAGTAAGTTACTCAGGCCCAGGATGCACTTTTCTCTTTGTAAATATGTATACATTTTGTAGAGGTTAATGTATCTGCCTTTAGATATATATGTCAGATAATTGTATCCAGAAGTTGTAATTTCAGCAACAGCGAGCGATTGGACAGTAATTAACATAGTTTCTGTGTTTATTCAGTTGCTGGAATATGGTGAATTCAGAGATGGTGAATATCTTCTTATATGGCTAATTAGGGGTGGCCCAAATTTTTCGAATAGTTGGAATAGCTTAGAATTTGCACAGGCCAATAGCTTTCTACTTTAAGCATGATTTAAAGCATTGTGATGCAACCTGTGGCTCTTCATCTGCTGTGGGACTGCAAGGCTCAGCATGTCCTGCATCCCAAAGGACTGTCCAGAGCTGAAATTAGAAACAAAAAAAAAAAAACAAGAACATTTTCTCTCCACTTTCCAGGCCTGGTACTTTGACTCTGATTGTTACACATTCTTTCCACTGATAAGTACATAGTCATCCACTGACTACTTCCACAGACATTCTTCAGTAACTTGGCCAATCTCTTGTATTTTACTTATATATTAAAATAGGTGTAGGCCCTTACTGAATGACATTTAGGGGCTGATTTACTAGAAGTGGAGAGTGTAAAATCTGGTGCAGATCCACATAGAAACCAATCAGCTTCCAGGGTTTTTTTTATCTAAAGCTTAACTGAAGAAGCTGAAGTTAGAAACTGATTGGCTGCCATGCACAGCTGCACCAGATTTTGCACTCTTCAGTTTTAGCAAATCAACCCCAATGTTTACTACTATTTTAAAAATAGTTGTGTTCACATTTTTTTACATTTTCTGTCACATAGTGCTGCTGATCTTCTGCAGCCTGATTACAGTCACTTCTTGTCTATAATTCCTCCAGCACAACTGGCAAACAGAGACAGATAGTTATCACCCTAAGACCCCTTTCACACTGAGGTGCTTTACAGGCGCTATTTAGCTAAAAATAGCACCTGTACAGCGCCTCAAAAGTCACTCCCCTTCCATCCCAATGTGAAAGCCGGAGTGCTTTCACACTGGGGCGGTGCACTTGCAGGACGTTACAAAAAGTCCTGCAAGCCGCATCTTTGGAGAGGTGCAGTGAGCAGTAATATACCGCTCCTCCACCGCCCCAAACAATGGGGTAGCGCTTCGGAAGCGGCTGCACACTGCCTCAGAAGAGCGGAGAGGGGGCACTTTTAACCCCGTTTTAACCCCTTGTGGGGGTTAAAAGCGCACCGCTCCTGCCGCTGTAGCGCCGCTGTAACAGCGGTAAATCAAAATTTACCGCTAACACCCCACCGCCCCCCCAATGTGAAAGTGCCCTTACACAGAAAATTTCTCAACAAAGACCTTCATCGTAGGATATCTAGGTATTGTTTTAGAGAAAGTTGCGGATTAAAAATTTTAAAATTACTTCTGAAATCACATTAACCTCCCTGAGTGTGGCTCGGGGTATGTTTTCACTGCACATAGCGGTAACCCCAAGCCACACTCGGGATTGCATCGCTGGATCCAAGGCTGGGTTACTCACCTTGTCCCCTGGATCCAGCGATGTCCCCCGCTGTGTCTGCGGGCTGTGTCCTCCGCCCGATGCCTCTGGGTTCCGGGCTCCGTTCCCTGCGAGCGTCGCGTCGCACGGGGCGGAGCCTGATGGGAAATTCAAAAAGTGAAACACACAGTAAACATACAGTACACTGTAATCTGTAAGATTACATTACTATATGAAATCATTTCACATCCCCTTTGTCCCTAGTACTTTGTCCCTAGTGCCCTGCATGCACTTTTATATTATATATGTCATTCTTTCTGCCTGGAAACTTGAGAACGATTATGGAATAAAAAAGCGTCCCTTTACGTTAAAAGTGGTTTTTGATCAGCTAGAAAACACCGATAGTAAATAAGAATCATTTGCAGAATTGAGTGATACTGATTTTTGGGGAAATTTATCAACAGACACTGAAAGTGACGACAGCGACAATTCTGCAACTGAGCAAATTTCTGTTTATGACTAGATTACATTATTGAATAAATTGTATTATTATATTATCATCTTTGATAATTATTTATAGTTATTTATTATATATTTTTTTTTCATATATATTATAATTTATGATTTTGTGTTTCAAACTTTATCATACCCGAGATGTCTACTAGACTCTTGCTTGGACAGATTTAAGTGAGTTATTCCTAAGAATTACAGGTCTACATAATATACACAATATAAAAAATCCAAATTTCCATGCAAAATAATGGTACCGCTTTCAGCACCAAAAATCTGAAATAATCATACCGCCAGGGAGGTTAACATATTGAAGCTTTTATGAGATTTTAGTGATTGAGTCTTACATATACTTTAGCTTGGAATGTAAGCTCTCATGAGCAGGGTCCTTTGAACTTTCCTGTATTGAACTGTATTACAACTGTAATGTAACTGTAATTTACATTTGGTAAAATCCTGTTGACACTAGATAAATCCTGTAGAATAATACTGTTAATTTTTAATTTTTTAAAATATTGCCTTTTAACCTGCATAATTATCCACTTGAGCTCCGGAAGATTTTACCCCCTTCGTGACCAGGCCATTTTTTGCTATTCGGCACTGCGCTACTTTAACCGGTAATTGCGCGGTCATGCAACACTGTACCCAAATTAAATTTATATCATTTTTTTCACACAAGTAGAGCTTTCTTTTGGTAGTATTTGATTCACCACTGAGTTTCATATTTGCAATATAAACGAAAAAATGCAGAAAATTTTGAAAAAAAAATCCAATATTTATTACTTTCTGCTAAAAAAACATATCCAATAAAAAAAATCTAATGTTATCTGCTACATGTTTTTGATAAAAAAGATTCCCAATAGGAGTTCATTAATTGGTTTTTGTGAAAGTTACAGCGCATACAAACTATGGTTTATACAGTTTTGCTCATAAGTTTACACACACTGGCAGAATTTATGATTTCTTGGCTATTTTTCAGAGAATATGAATGATAACACAAAATCATTTCTTTCACTCATGGTTAGTGTTTGGCTGGAGCCATTTATTATCAATCACCTGTGTTTACTCTTTTTAACCACTTCAGCCCCGGAGGATTTGCCCCCTTAATGACCAGAGCACTTTTTGCAATTCGGCACTATGTGTTGCTTTAACTGACAATTGTGCGGTCGTGCAACATTTTGCCCAAACAAAATTAGCATCTTTTGGTGGTATTTGATCGCCTCTGCGTCACTTCTGATTGCTGCTATAAACAAAAAAAGAGTGACAATTTTGAAAAAAAACAAAACAATATTTCTTACCTTTTGCTATAATAAATGTCCAAAAAAATATAAAAAAACAAATATATTCATTAGTTTTGGCCGATATATACACTTCTACATATTTTTGGTAAATAAAAATCACAATTGGCGTTTATTGATTGGTTTGAGCAAAAGTTGCCCCATGTACAAGCCATGAGAATTAATTTATGGCGTTTTTACTATTTTTTTTTTTATTAGTAATGGTGGCGATCTGCATTTTTTATAGGGACTGCGACATTGCGGTGGCCATTTCGGACATTTTTGACACTTTTTTTGGGACCAATGACATTTATACAGTGATCAGAACTAAAAACAGCCACTGGTTACTGTATAAATGTATTTGGCAGGGAAGGGGTTAACCTCCCTGGCGGTAAGCCGAG
Organism: Glandirana rugosa; assembly: GCA_018402905.1. NCBI lineage: Eukaryota > Metazoa > Chordata > Amphibia > Anura > Ranidae > Glandirana > Glandirana rugosa. The sequence goes on along the minus strand of BLSH010047503.1, from coordinate 30,559 downwards.
TGTGGCTCGGGGTGGAATTTCAGTACCATTAGCGGTAACCCCGAGCCACACTCGGGATTGCATCGCTGGATCCAGGCAGCGTTACTCACCTTGTCCCCTGGATCCAGCGATGTCCTCCCGCGGTGTCAGCGTGTCTGTCCTCCGCCCGATGCCTCTGTGTGCCGGGCTCCGTTCCCTGCGAGCATCGCGTCGCATGGGGGCGGAGCCCGGCGGCAAATTCAAATAGTGAAACACACAGCACACATACAGTACACTGTAATCTTACAGATTACATTACTGTATCATATCATTTCACATCCCCTTTGTCCCTAGTGGTTTGCCCAGTGCCCTGCATGCACTTTTATATTATATATGTCATTCTTTCTGCCTGGAAACTTGAGAATGTCCATAGCAACCAAAAAGCGCCCCTTTCTGAAAAAAGTGGTTTTTGATCAGCTAGAAAACACCGATAGTAAATAAGAATCATTTGCAGAATTGAGTGATACTGATTTTTGGGGAAATTTATTATCAGAAACTGAAAGTGACGACAGCGACAATTCTGCAACTGAGCAAATTTCAGTGTTTTTGATTTGATTACATTACTGAATACATTTTATTAGTATTACATTATTATTTTTGATAATTATTTATAGTTATTCATTATATTATAATTTATGATTTCATGTTTCAAACTTTATCATACCCGGGATGTCTACTAGACTCTTGCTTGGACAGATTTAAGTGAGTTATTCCTAAGAATTACAGGCCTACAATATAAAACGCCAAATTTCCATGCAAAATAATAGTACCGCTTTCAGCACCAAAAATCTGACATAATCATACTGCCAGGGACGTTAACCTGCAGGGGGCGCTCTAGGGGTTAACTGTGTTCCTTGTGTGTGTTCTAACTGTATGGCAGCTGGGCTGCCAAGGGCATGCCAGATCTAACTGATCCAGACTACAGGGATCAGTAGATCTCTGTCATGCCGGCTGTCAGAACGGGAAAACTCCGTGTTTACATCGGCGGTTCCCCGTTCTTCCTCTCTCACAGGCGATCGTGGGTCCGACCAACCTGCAGCCACGCTCACGTGCGCGAATTGCCATTTATAAACGGCAATCCGCGATAACGAGCCACTTTGCCGTAGTAAGTACTAAGGTGGTTAAATCATAATGACAACAGAAACTACCCAAAATGACCCTGATCAAAAGTTTATCGAGGTCAGGAGGCTGAGATGGCCACTCCAGAACCTTCACTTTATTCTGCTGTAGCCAATGACAGGTCGACCTGGCCTTGTGTTTTGGATCATTGTCATGTTGGAATGTCCAAGTACTTCCCATGCGCAGCTTCCTGGCTGATGAATGCAAATATTCCTCCGGTATTTTTTGATAACATACTGAATTCATCTTGGCATCAATTTTGACCAAATTTGCTGTGCCTTTGTAGCTCACATATCCCCAAAACATCAGCAATCCCCCTCCATGTTTCACAGTAGGAATGGTGTACCTTTCATGATAGGCCTTGTTGACTCCTCTCTGTAGCGTTTATGGTTGTGGCCAAAAAGCTCAATTTTGGTCTCATCACCCTAAATGACTTTGTGCCAGAAGGTTTGAGGCTTGTCTCTGTGCTGTTTGGCGTATTGTAAGCGGGATACTTTGTGGCATTTGCATAGTAATGGCTTTCTTCTGACGACTCGACCATGCAGCCCATCTTTCTTCAAGTGCCTCCTTATTGTGCATCTTGAAACAGCCACACCACATGTTTTCAGAGAGTCCTGAAGTTATTTGTCTTTTTTTCTTTACATCCCAAACAATTTTCCAGGCAGTTGTGGCTGAAATTTTAGTTGGTCTACCTGACTGTGGTTTGGTTTCAACAGAACCCCTTATTTTCCACTTCTTGATTAGAGTTTGAACACTGCTGATTGGCATTCTCAATTCCTTGGATATTTTTTATATCCCTTTCCTGTTTTATACAGTTCAACTACCTTTTCCCGCAGATCCTTTGACAATTCTTTTGCTTTCCCCATGACTCAGAATCCACGTCAGTGCAGCACTGGATGAAAGATACAAGGGTCTGTTAGGAGTCCAGAAACTCATTGACCTTTTATACACACACACTAATTACAAGCAAACAGATCACAGGTGAGGATGGTTACCTTCAATAGCCATTCAAACCCCTTTGTGTCAACTTGTGTGCATATTATCAGGCCAAAATCTCCAGGGTACGTAAACTTTTGATCAGGGTCATTTGGGTAGTTTCTGTTGTCATTATTATTTAAAAAGAGTAAACACAGTTGATTGATAATAAATGGCTTCAGCCAAACACTAAATATGAGTGAAAGAAAAGTTTTTGTGTTATCATTCATATTCTCTGAAAAATGGCCAAGAAATCATAAATTCTACCAGGGTATGTAAACTTATGAGCACATCTGTATACTGGAATTTAAAAATGAAAAATTATACTACAAATGGCGGCTATCAGCGACTTACAATGGGACTGTGATAGTGTGGAGGGCAATATGACACTAACTGAGCTGGAGGGAACACCTAGGGCGATCAAGGGGTTAAACGAGTGCCTAACTATGTGTAATGTGTGTACAGTGTGCTGCTTTTCACTAATTATCCCTCCATTTCTAATCCCTGCTTTTCAGAGGTAAGAACTGATAGGTCGCTCCCTCTGTACAGAACTGTGTATTGTTTACCAACACAAAGCTCTGGGCTGCAATTGCACACAGCTGATCAATAGGTCCCATGAATCATTGGCAGAGACTTGCTGACAGGCTCCTACTGTGTATAATCCCGGGAGCAGTCAGGGATGTATGGGTACGCCGATTTGCCTACAGCCACCGTTCGCCCGTAGTATATTGTGGGCGGGTGGTAAGTGGTTTTAAAAATATAAATACCACTTGATCTCCTGAAGATTCACCCCCCCCCCACACCTTCATGATTAGAGCATTTCTTGCAATACTTCACTGCGCTATTTTAAATGACAATTTCGTGGTCGTGCGACGCTGTACCCAAATAAAATGTATAATTTTCTTCCCACAGATAGAGCTTTCTTTTGGTGGTATTTGATCACCTCTGTGTTTTTGATTTTTTTTTGGACTACAAACAAAAAAAGTTGACAATTTTGAAAAAAAAAAACAATATTATTTTCTTTCTGCTATAAAACATATCCAATAAAAAAAAATTAATTTAGGCCAATATGTATTCTGCTACATATTTTTGGAAAACGAAATCCCAATAAGAGTATATTGATTGGTTTGCGCAAACGTTACTAGTAAAGGCAGCGATCAACGACTTATAGCGGTACTGCGATATTGCGTCAGACATTCTGATACTAACTGACATTTTGGACACTCTGTGGGAACCAGTTACACTAATACAGTGATCAGTGCTAAAAATATGCACTGTCACTCTACTAATGACACTGGCTGGGAGGTTTTTTTTAGAAGCACATGATTAGAGCCTGAGGCTTCAAAAAAATTGTGGGCTCGGGGCGCAGAACACTATGCCCCGAGCCCAACCACTTGTGTGACAATAGCAAATTAATATTCGCTATTGTCTTCTTGCTTCTTCTCCCGGCCAATCCCAGCTCAGGAAGCAGGTCCTGACACCCGATTGGCCAAGAGGAGAAGCGATCATTTTGGGCACCGAGGAGTAGGAGGAGGGAGGAGATGCAGGGGAAGCAGAGGCCCGCCGCCTGGAGAAAGCCCACGCCCTACAGTATCTCAGAAAAGTGAGTACACCCCTCCCATTTTTGTAAATATTATATTATATCTTTTCATGTGACAACACTGAAGAAATGACACTTTGCTACAATGTAAAGTAGTGAGTGTACAGCTTGTATAACAGTGTAAATTGGAGGGAGGAGGATGAGGAGCCACGGGTTTTACTAGCGAAGAGGAGAACCGGTTAGCCCACAGTCCTGGACGAAGGACTCGACCCTAACCGGCCCTCTTCTTCGTTCTTCTGTTATCGCTTATAATTAAACGATAACAGTGTGTTCACCAACCCGAGCCCCGTATCACAAGACGCGGGGCTCGGGTGTTAAAAAAACTTCGGAGTCCGAGATTAGTACACGAAGATTTTTTTTGGAGGGTCGGTCACAGTAATCATCTCACTGTCACGTATAAAAATCGTGACTAGTGACATAATCACATTGACCAAGGGTGTCT
>BLSH010047503.1:14381-26395 GCA_018402905.1 Glandirana rugosa | reverse complement strand
CTCTTACCCGACTCCTTCTTTTTTAACCTTGGATTGCCGCCCATGTTGAACGCATGGTAGGATTGTTTCCCAAAAACCTCTGAGTTCCCCAAGAAGCTAATGACGGAACGTGTTGGACTAAGCATGACTCTGTGGCTTTAAAATAATGATTTGCACAATGACAATGGGCATCATGATATATACAGTATCTCACAAAAGTAAGTACACCCCTCCCATTTCTTCTATCTTTTCATGTGACAACACTGAAGAAATGACACTTTGCTACAATGTAAAGTAGAGAGTGCACAGCTTGTATAACAGTGTAAATTTGCTGTCCCCTCAAAATAACTCAACACACAGCCATTAATGTCTAAACTGCTGGCAACAAAAGTGAGTACACCCCTGAGTGAAAATGTCCAAATTGGGTCCAATTAGCCATTTTTCATCCTCGGTGTCATGTGACTCGTTAGTGTTACAAGGTCTCAGGTGTGAATGGGGAGCAAGTGTGTTAAATTTGGTGTTTATCACTCTCACTCTCTCATACTGGTCAATGGAAGTTCAACATGGCACCTCATGGCAAAGAACTCTCTGAGGATCTGAAAAAAGTTGTTGCTCTACATAAAGAGGGCCTAGACTATAATAAGATTGCTAGGACCCTGAAAATGAGCTGCAGCATGGTGGCCAAGACCATAAAGCAGTTTAGCAGGGCAGGTTCCACTCAGAAAAGGTCTTGTCATGGCCAACCAAAGAAGTTGAATGCACATGCTCAGCGTCATATCCAAATGTTGTCTTTGGGAAATAGACATATGAGTACTGCCAGCATTTCTGCAGAGGTTGAAGGGGTGGGGGGTCAGCCTGTCAGTGCTCAGACCATACGCCGCACACTGTCATCCCAGATGGAAGCCTCTTCTAAAGGTGATGTACAAGAAAGCCCGCAAACAGGACATGGATTACTGGAACCACGTCCTGTAGTCTGATGAGACAAAAATAAACTTATTTGGTTCAGATGGTGTCAAGCATGTGTGGTAGCAACCAGGTGAGGAGTACAAAGACAAGTGTATCTTACCTACAGTCAAGCATGGTGGTGGGAGTGTCATGATCTGGGGCTACATGAGTGCTGCCGGCACTGGGGAGTTATAGTTAATTGAGGGAACTATGAATGCCAACATGTACTGTGACATACTGAAGCAGAGCATGATCCCCTCCCTTCGGAGACTGGGCCGAAGGGCATTATTCCAACATGATAACAACCCCAAACACACCTCCAATACAACCACTGCCTTGCTAAAGAAGCTGAGGGTAAAGGTGATGGATTGGCCATGCATGTCTCCAGACCTAAACCCTATTGAGCATCCGTGGGGCATCCTCAAACGAAAGGTGGAGGAGCGCAACGTCTCTAACATCCACCAGCTTCTTGATGTTGTCATGGAGTAGTGGACGAGGACTCCAGTGGCAACCTGTGCAGCTCTGGTAACCTCCATGCCCAAGAGGGTTAAGGCAGTGCTGAAAAATAATGGTGGCCACACAAAATATTGACACTTTGGGCCCAATTTGGGCATTTTCACTTAGGGATGTACTCACTTTTGTTGCCAGCTGTTTAGACATTAATGGCTGTGTGTAAATTTACACTGTTATACAAGCTGCACACTCACTACTTTACATTGTAGCAAAGTGTCATTTCTTCAGTGTTGTTACATGAAAAGATATAATAAAATATTTACAAAAATGTGAGGGATGTACTCACTTTTGTGAGATAATGTAGATGGGGTAAGTGCGGGGACTGATTGACCGATGGGGGGTGGTTTTGGTGGCGGACAGATTGCCGCCCCCCCAAAAAATATACCACCAGCTGCCACTGGTCAGAACGGAGCTTTGCCTTGTTTACATTGACAGAGCTCTGTTCTGTGTGTTTTCCCAACAATCGGCGGGTGCCAGCGGACATCCAGTGCCTGGCACCTACAGATTGGCTTCTGCTGTGGCAAATCACAGCAGAAGCGGTGGGCCGGCAGAGCACGCCCCCTACCTGGAAGGGCAGAATCATGTATATATATGTGATTCTGCGCAGCGCGACCTCCCTGTAGCAGTAAATTTGCTATGGGGTGGTCAGCAAGAGGATAATAATAATAATAATATACTTCTAAACATTACATTTCAGTATGTGAATTTCAATAATGCTTACCGGTATATTTATTTTTTAACAGTACTTAGTGCAAATTAAAAAAAAATACCTATAGAGCTAAACTTTCCACAGACACAGAAATATATCACAGTTACTGAATTGTTCCCTCATTAGCCAAAACACATGGCCAGGAACATACAGTATTTTCCACCCCTGGAAAGCTTTACAGGAAATAATAAAGATAATAAGGTAAAATGGTTTTCTATTTCTTTATATGCTGAATATGATTGTGAAGATGAATTTTCGATCTTACGATGAACAGTTGATTCCTGTCTCCAGTCTATGTATACACCATGATTGTCATACCAGCTTTGCCACCATTTCAAAATCATTTCTGGGTATATTATGTACCAGAGTTTAAAGGAGAACTCCAGTAAAATAACATGATAAAATGAATAGCCCATTAAAAGATAAAATCTTGATTTTTAAATGAGGTAATTGCTTTTCTCTTAACACTTTCGCTGCCAAAGCTGTTGGACACACGTGTTTAAAAAAATCATTTTGGGCCTGAAGATTAGTTAAACCCACAAACATTACATTAATTCTGAAAGCAGAGACCTTGGAAAATAAAATGGTGGCAGTATAATTATAATAGTATTCACACAATTGTTTATTAAGCACTAATTACAGCTGCTGGATGGCTTCTACCTGACAGCCGACCAGGATGTGTCCTACTATGGGTCCCAGTGTGTCCATTGGACCCAAGCAGCACTTTGGGAGGGGCAGCAAATTGAACCACAGACACCTCTCAAATGGTATACCATACAGTCTGTAGGATAAACTGTGGTGGCGACCTCATCCCAAGGATACTAATACACAAGTGGATTCCCCCCAAAAGAAAGGGACTTTGAATAGGTAGGCCAACAACATGCATCTATATAAAAAACATACTTTTATTTGAATGTACAAAATATATCAAAAAGGTCATCTGATAAGTCAAATAAAAAGTCAAAAATACATATACATTAAAAAAAAGTCACAATTGCATTGCACCAGTACAGGCGGTCCCCGGGTTACAAACAAGATAGGGACTGTAGGTTTGTTCTTAAGTTGAATTTGTTTGTAAGTGGGAACAGGTATATTTTTTAAGTATAGCTTCAGCCAAAAAAATATATTTTTACGCTTTTTGGATAGCATAGGGAAGGGTTAACACCCCTGTGATGTTTGTTTTGCTGTCTATGTTTCTGTTCAGAAGATTTCACCTCACTTCCTGTCCCAATGATAATTGGATTTTGAAAAATTAGTGTTGTTGTGGAAACAAGGATTGGTGATAAAGCTTCAGTGGAGATACCTTTTTCCCATAATAACTTTTAGAGGAGTGAATTTCCCTTCCTAGGGGGAGATTTCCTCTCACTTCCTGTTGTCTCCCTCCGTTTGTAAGTAGGAGTCGTTCATAAGTCAGATGTTTGTAACTAGGGGACTGCCTTTATAGCCTTGGTGGAATATTGCTCTGAGGAGCATGACTGAAGAGTTTGTTGTCCGCGATGGAGTGCGGTTACCCTTAACATATATGTTTTGGAGCATTAAAAGCCCTTCATCAGGGTTGGCTGTACAATGAATTGTGGCAAACGGATGTGTATTACAGATAAAACTCTTCTCTAGTGTGGAGGAGACAGAAACAACACATTACATACACTGTGACCAAAAAGATAGACATAAAACAAATATTTCTTTAAGAGTGAGATATATATAGTGCCACAGTCAATGGGGATACCTGGTTAGAAATGACAGGGCCGGCTCTACCACTAGGCAAAGTAGGCGGCCGCCTAGGGTGCACTGCCACCTAGGGGCGCCTGGCCACTGTTGATCTGTCACTGGCTGCTCTGCATTGATTCATGTAAGAACTGACACTGTCTGACTGAGATAATGAGATTGTATTATCACATGCCATTTGCAAATGTATATAGAAATAGTGACTGATCTGCCAAATACCCCCCTCCGCCCCCCAGCCCCAGTGAGGCTGTATTTGATGGGCACAGGTGAAGCTGTATTTGATGGGCATAGGTGAAGCTGTATTGATTGGTGCTGGTGAAGCTGTATATGATGGGCACAGGTGAGGCTGTATTGATTGGCGCTGGTAAAGCTGTATTTGATGGGCGCTGGAGAGGCTGCATTTGATAGGCACTGATCAGGCTACAATTCATTGGTGCTGATCAGGCTGGGCAGGGAAAAGGGGGAGGAGCCAAGGGGGAAGCAAAATGAGGTTCCGCCTAGGGTGTCAAAGATCCTTGCACCAGCCCTGAGAAATGATAACAAACACACCCCACATTAGTGGGGGGAGATGGACTTTTTGGTGTTGCTGCCGGGTGGACAGATCAATCTGTAGAGCACGATCTGATATGACCGAGGGATCATATGAGGATCATAAAGTGTATTCTGAAGGAAAAAAAAAATGCACTCCATCGCGGGCAACAAACCCTTCAGTCATGCTCCTCAGGCTATACTGGTGCAATGCAATTGTGACTTTTTTTTAATGTATATGTGTTTTTGACTTTTTCTTTGACTTATCAGATGACCTTTTTGATATATTTTGTACATTCAAATAAAAGTATGTTTTTTATATAGATGCATGTGGTTGGCCTACCTATTCAAAATCCCTTTCTTTTGGGGGGAATCCACTTGTGTACAGCCACCTCTCCTTCTCTTCTATTTACCCAGCTAATTGACGACCAATATATTTTTTTTCCAGCAGTTTTGTGTGTCATGATGACAACTGCCCCCCCAGGCCGCTCCGCCTTCCCCGTATACTACCCTAGCCCACCCTAAACTGCCCTAGCCTGTCTATATACTACCCTAGCCTGTCTATATACTACCCCAGCCTGTCCCTATGCTGCCCTAGTCTGTCCATATACTACCCTAGCCTGTCTATATATTACCCTAGCATGTCCATATAATACCCTAGCCTGTCTATATACTACCCCAGCATGTTTTTATGCTGCCCTAGTCTGTCCATATAATACCCTAGTCTGTCCATATTCTACCTTAGCCTGTCCATATTCTACCCTAGCCTGTCTATATACTACCCTAGCCTGTCCGTATAATACCCTAGCCTGTCTATATACTACCCCAGCCTGTCCCTATGCTGTCCTAGTCTGTGCATATACTACCCTAGCCTGTCTATATACTACTGTAGCCTGTCCATATAACACTCTAGCCTGTCTATATACTACCTCAGCCTGTCCCTATGCTGCCCTAGTCTGTCCATATACTACCCTAGCCTGTCTATATAATACCCTAGCCTGTCCATATAATACCCTAGCCTGTCTATATACTACCCCAGCATGTCCCTATGCTGCCCTAGTCTGTCCATATACTACCCTAGTCTGTCCATATACTACCCTAGCCTGTCTATATACTACCCAAGCCTGCCCCTATACTGCCTTAGCCTGTTCACATACTACCCTAGCCTGTCCATATATTACCTTAGCCTATCTATATACTACCCTAGCCTGTCCCTATACTACCCTAGCCTGTCTATATACTGCCCTAGTCTGTCTATATACTACCCTAGCCTTCTCCTTAACTACCCTAGCCTGTCCATATATTAACCTAGCCTATCTATATACTACCCTAGCCTGTCTATATACTACCCTAGCCTGCCCCTATACCAGCCTAGCCTGCCCCTATACTACCCTAGCCTGTCTATATACTACCCTAGCCTGTCTATATACTACCCTAGCCTGTCTAAATACTACCCTAGCCTGTCTATATACTACTTTAGCCTGCCCCTATACTACCCTAGCCTGTCTATATACTACCCTAGCCTGTCTATATACTACCCTAGCCTGCCCCTATACTACCCTAGCCTGTCTATATACTACCCTAGCCTGCCCCTATTCTACCCTAGTCTGTCTATATACTACCCTAGCCTGTCTATATACTACCCTAGCCTGCCCCTATACTGCCCTAGCCTGTCTATATACTACCCTAGCCTGTCTATATACTACCCTAGCCTGCCCCTATACTACCCTAGCCTGTCTATATACTACCCTAGCCTGCCCCTATACTACCCTAGCCTGTCTATATACTGCCCTAGCCCGCCCCTTGGAATTGAACATAATGGTATGTCATATAAATTTGCATATAGACAAGGTGTTGTTGCATGTAAATCTGACTTCCTAATAAATGTAATTTTAATTCTCATGATATAAAATAATGGATGTGGTGGCCTTTTGGTGGGTGTGATTTTTTTTTTTGGGGGGAGAGGGGGCAGCATTTCATTCTTGGACTCAGGCAGCACAATGTCTTGGGCCAGCCCTGCAGCCGACAGTCAGCTTGTCAGATTTACATGCAATGTGTGTGTGTAAAAAGTGAAAAGGTTAAAGTATGTGTAAATCCTAACTGAATGGCATTTAGTTTACTAAAGAACTGTGAGGATGATTTAGGGTTCTTTCACACGTACGGACCATTCAGGTCCGCCTGTCAGTTTTTCAGGTGGGCCTAAACGGACGCTCCATTCTCCTCTATGGAGCGACGGATGTCAGTGGCGACATATCCGCTGACATTCGATCCGCTAAATCCAGACGGATGGAAACCCTATTTTCCATCTGTCTTGTGGATCGGATGAAAACGGACAGACGGTCCGTGTTCATCCGATCCCCCATAGAGGAGAGCGGAGCTCTGACAGGTCCATCCCTGCACAGTGAGCGGAGATGGACCTGTCATCTGCCGGCTCAGTGGGGATGAACAGATGGATCCCCGCTGAGCAGTCTGTCAAAACTGACTCCGCATGTGTGAAAGGAGCCTTACTAAAACTGGAGAGTGCAAAATCTGGTGCAGCTGTGCATAGAAACCAATCAGCTACTAACTTCAGCTTATTCAATTAAGGCTTCATGCACACAGGACGTTAAAAAAACGTCAGTAGCTTATTGAGCTCATTGAGTTATTGAGCGTTAAAGAGCGTTATTGAGCGTTTTTGAGCAGTTATTTTTTTTCAATGGATACAAACGTCCAAAAACATTGGTGAGCGGCATTATTGGGTGTTTTTGGGCGTTAGAGCGTTTTTACAGCTGAAAAACGTCTATCAGAACCCTCTGGTCTTGGGTTTTTTTTTACAGCTCAAAAATGTCACTGCTAAAAACAGTTGATAACAGCCTATGTGTGCATGGACACACAGGATAACATGATGGAGGGTTTATTGACTGTAGAAAAAAATGTCTGCAGCTGAAAACAGCAGCTGTAAATACGTCCTGTGTGCATAAGGCCTTAACAATAAAACCTACAAGCTGATTGGTTTCTATGCAGGATTGCACCAGATTTTGCAAGCTCGAGTTCTAGTAAATCAACCACCCCGTGTATCATAAACGATTTCCTTTTTTTAGAAAAAATGTTTATTGAGTGTAAAAATAAAGCTGCATTTAAATAGCAAACCCCATGCAAGGTAAATTAAAAATAAAAACAAAAAACAGGATTTTTCTTGCACATGATCGGATGACTGACATAACCAGACCTTATTTACTATACTCAGCAATATTAATTTTGCAAACATAACTTACACCTTTAGTAAATCAGTTTGTACGAGTGGGGTGGAGTAAGACCTCCCGAAGCTACTCCTTGGATGTTGCAGAGAATTATTCAAGATGGAGGCACCTGAAGCTGCTTTTATACTTCCTGTAACAATAATCCTAATAAAGTCAACCCTTCACAAAAGCATCTCATGGACTCGCTGAACATGACCATATTATTTAAAGTGAAAGCGGTATTAGACCCAAAAGCAAGCATTTATTATATTGCAGATTACCAATTTGTAACTGTGATGACTGCTTTCGTCTTCTTTTTTAAGCTTTCTTCCTTCTATTTTACCTGGTGATCCAGTCAGCAAGTCTGTTGCTTTTCAAAAGAACAAGCTGACCTGCAGATCTAGCAGTTACAGAGATCAGTCAAACCATTTAACACTGACAGGGGGACAGGGGTGCTTACAATGATCAGCTTTTATTTATGTAAAACCTATATCCCAAAAGAGAAGAAACTGCTTGCTGTAACTACTTATAAAGTGTGAGCTGGAGATTGAATTCAACTTTGTAGTGTATTTAAACCTGTTAGTACATCTACCACCCCCCCCCATCCATCCAGAGTGAAGGCACTCTAATATAGGAGATGTGTTACTGGCCAGATGACCAGGTGAAAACAGAGGGGAAAACACTAAAGGAAAGAAAACAAATGCAGCCACCACATCTACTGATTGGTAAGCTGCAATATATTACATTTTTGGCTTTGGCTAAACACTAAGGGCTGGTTCACACATAGGCGATCCGACTTCAGGGGCGACTTTGCTATGCGATTTGAACGTGACTTCAAGGCGACTTCAGCGTGACTTTGGGCGACTTACAACGCGACTCAAAGCGACCTCCATGCCAGGCGACTTTGCCTGTGGACAATCAGAGAAGGAAGGGAAGGGGTTGTCTGGGTAACTTGGTAAATTCTTTTCTTTTTCCTCTAAGGTCGCTTCAATATAGATGGGGATGCGACTTGGAGGCGACTTCCATTGAATTCTATGGGCACAAGTCGGATAGAAGTCGCCTTGAAGTTGTACAGGAACCTTTTTTGAAGCGAAACTTCAGTAGTGTACATAAGCCGGCTCCCATTCATTTCAATGGGAATTCTTATGTCAAGCGACTTGGAACGACATAGGGCGACACAAGTCGGAGCACAAGTCGCTGTAGTGTGAACCGGCCCTAACCCTTTTTTTTGTGTGTTGGAAAGATAACTGAAGGTTAGATCACTGTTAGGTTTTTATTGCTGTCTGTACCCCCTGGGGATGTTCACTCTATTTGTCCTGGTCACTGTGGTCACTGTGATTGAAAATCTAGAATTTTACAGTTGCAATCAGAACAGGAATAGAGAAGAAATCTGCTCATGGGGACACTGTGATGACTGTACCTGGGCTCCTGGTATCCATATACACCCTGGCCGGGTGATAGGCCACACACGGCTATCGACTTCCTATAACCAAGGGGTCCATTTTGTCCTGTAAGGAGCCCCCTTATTCGGTGGTGAATATTCACAAGTGTTGTGTTGTACAACTGCAACCTTTCACATAATGGTGAATCATATTGCTGTCATCTCCTATTCTGAATAGGAGTCACCGTGGAGTTTCCTCTTTTCTTCAAATTGGGACTGTACACTTATCTCAATATAGGCACTCTATTTGGACTATTTAGAATCATTTTTTTTTCTTTTCTCCTTTTTCCCTTATTACGTGTATCAATATTTTTTTGTCTAGCGCTGCCTTTTTGTGTGTTTTTATAGTGAGTAGAAAATTCAAAGGAGCAGGATGGAAAATTTTTCTCAGTTGAACAAATTTCTAACAGTGCATGTGGTTCTTGTTCAGGAAATTATAATCATTCCAAAATTGAATGTTAAAAGCAAACAAGCCATTTTTACCCCGACTGCACTCTGCACATCTCGCAGGCCCAATGTCACTTCCCCCTACTCTAAACCCATAGCCAACCATGGTTTACGTCATTTCAACTGTCAGTCTTTCTTCGAAGGTCTAAGAAAGACACCTGAGTAGCACCTGATCTTACCTTCCTGGAACATTTTCTTTCCCAGGCTACACCTCCTACCCACACAGTGTCACAACTATATGGGATTTAGAGAGAGGGGCCGTTCCCTCCAAAGTGGGAAAAATTCTAGGCACCTCTTTTTTCTGAAGAAGATTGGAGAAAATGGAGAAAATGTTGGAGAAAATGTTTTATTTTTACTCATAAATTATCCATGTCTTCTTATTTTCACAAGAAGAGCTATAAGATTGTATCCCTATGGTATCGGACCCCAGCTGACCTACACCGTATATACCCCTCCACATCTAGTTTGTGCTGGCTCTGTCTGGAGGCCGAGGGCTCCTATCTCCATATTTGGTGGGGTTGTAGGGTCCTCTCCATTCTGGCAGAGCATATTTACGTCCTAGAACTCTATGGGGTTGATTTACTAAAGGCAAATAGACTGTGCACTGTGCAAAGTGCAGTTGCTTCAGAGCTTAGTAAATGAGGTAAAGCCTCACTATGCAAAGAATACCCAATCATTTGCAAGGAAATTTAAAAAAAAAAATCAGTTTTGCTTGCACATTGATTGAATGGTGGAAGTCAGCAGAGCTTTTGCTCATTTAGTAAGCTCTGGAACTGCTCTTGGGGAGTGCAACTGCACTTTGCAAAATGCACAGTCTCTTTGCCTTTAGTAAATCAACCCCTATGTGTATGTCTGAGCTCCAGGCTTCTCCCGAAGTCACCCTACTGTCAATGATTCCTGGGTCCATTTCCAAAATCAAAAAGGGCATCCTTAGGCATTGCTCATTAGCAGCCTGGGTAGCCATATCCCATCATTGGAAATCGTCACCCCCTCACCTTTTGGAGTGGGCCCAGATTTTCAATGACATCATGGTTATGGAAACACTGGTTGCAGAAGATAGCTTGGACCCCAAAAAAAGTATGCACTATGTGGATGTGTTGGCAGCCTTATAGCAATTCGGTCGTTATCCGAACTCTAGTAGCGGGATAGTGTGTCCACCCTTTCTATGGTTTCATTCGGGCATGTACATTTTGCTTTTTTTCGTGGTGGCTTTTTGAGCACTTCTCAGGTTTTTTCTTTTCTTTTTTCTTTTCCTGTCCTGTTTTTCATTGCAGAATCCAGTTTATTATTTTGTTCTGTGTTTTTGGGTACTGTATACATTCTTTTTCCATTGCACTGTTTTGATCTCTTTTTCATATATGCTCCTCATTGACAGTATGACTTATTATGGAAAGTCTTTTACATCTATGTCCTTATGTATGTTTGTACCCTGGTATTTGTCTGAATAAAAAGCTATTTAACTCAAAAGCACACAAAAGTTGAAGTACTTTAGAAAGACATTCAATAGGTCACTGAATGTACTAAGAATTTTTGTACAAATGTTCGAGGTGATTGTAGCCATATTAGTGCAATTGCGGCAGAGAAAATTGAGTACTGTCTGTGATACTTTTTTTATTTGCACTAACGTACAATTTTTCAGTACAAGCTTTCAGGGTGTTTCCCTTCTTCAAGGTCCAAGCAGTGCAAATGTTCATATGCATATTTGTGTAAATCTTTGTTTACTCTTAGAGCCATGTCAGTGTAGGGATTTATTTGCAGCAGTCCGATGCGCTTTGTTTTTTTTTTTGTTTTTTTAAAGCAATATCTTATCCAAGTTTTTTTTTCTATGTAATTGCCAGCTTGCTAATTTTGCAGCGATTTGTAGTTCAGTCTCTCAGTGACTGAGTTTGTGTAGCGTTTCATTATGAAACAAGCTGGAAGCAATCTCTCTATGTTTACTATTATGGCTTAGCTACAAATCATTGTAAGTAGTGTTGAGCGAACCCGGACTGTAACGTTCGGGTCCGTACCGAACTTTCGGGTGTCCGTGGCACGGACCCGGACCCGGACATTTCAAAAATCGTTCGGGTTCACGGGACGTCGAAGAGTTGTGCACCTCATTTTATCGTCTTGGGGCCTGACTTGGGCTTGCTAAAAACTTTACAGGCCCAGGCCCAGGCACGGTGCCTGTGGGCTTTCAAGCCATGCCTGGGCTTGCAATGTCAGGCCCAAGCGAGTTGTGATGAATGTTACTAAACATCGATTCGGTATTATCATTTGTATCTCTCTAACGAAGGTCGAACAAAGTATTACTTTGCGATGTGTTTGAGTCAGTGACTCTCTGACTTGATGTTTAGCGACGTTTTAATCGTTCGACCGTTAATGTATCTTTTTTTTTGAACCTATTCTATAACGAAATTTTTTTGTTTTTTTTTTTGTTTCGCGTAGCCTGACGACGTTTATTTAGGGATGTGACTGTACCGAGATTCTCATTTGTTTCTAAATGTGTTTATACGTATACTTGTAAACG
>BLSH010047502.1:90753-101317 GCA_018402905.1 Glandirana rugosa | reverse complement strand
CCCCCCCCCCCCCCCCATTGAAAGTGTTGATTAACTCTTTTGCAGATGGCACTATGCTTACTTGTGCTATCTCCGATGCACTCCTTGGTACCCTCCTCCTTCAGTTCACAGCTCCGGCAGACAGCTCCACTCCTATCCAGCCTCTTGCTGGCGCCACGCCATTCGGGACTAGGAAGCGCCTGTCCAACGGAGGATTAGTCCATCTGACAGGGAGGTGAAGGGTAGGGCTGGCTGCTCACAGGCTTGTGCCGGGTGCAGGAAAGCACTCGGCACATGCTGCAGCCATTAGCTCTGTAGAGCGGGCGATGTGTACAGACAGTTAGTGTACATGTCTAGCCCAGTTTTAGCAGCAAAATTCCAGCTCTTCTCCTGCGCCCCCTCCAGTAAATGGTGCCGCCCAGTGCATACTTCCTTGTACCGGCCCTGCTTGCTGGCCGAGACGGATCCGATATTACTGTACATACAGAGTCGGGTCTGTCCAGATTGCAACAGCGTTCGCGACCCCGTGGAAATCGGCAATCGACCCCCCAGGGGGTCGCGACCCATGGGTTGAGAACCGCTGATTTAAAGGAAACTGAAACAATCTCTTAATATGACTTCAGTATAGTGAAATCTTGCTGTAGGCAGCTGTTTAGCATTACTGAATAAGTCTTTATTATGATGTTTTTGAAGAAGAACCCTGATATGATTGTCTCTAGATTTTTGAAATTAGCACCCATGATATGCTTAAAGCAGAACTTCCAATGTGACCCAAACTATAGAATACAAATACTTGGCTGTTAAACTTCTTCCTATCTATCACGTAGTGAGTCACTGACCAAGAACATGCCTGCAGTCAGTAAAAGCAGATGTCTTGAGCTGTATGTTTAATGTCCGTGACTCACTAAGTTTCAAAGCCGTAAAATGGGCACCACAACCAGATAAATAGCTCCTTCTAAAATGGTAGATCCCATATTTATTTCATTACAGATCACATTAAAATTGTTTACGTTTAGTCAATTAACTTGTGCATCTCAAAAATATAAAAATATACATACAGGTTCATGTCAAAAAATTAGAATATCATCAAAAAGTTCATTTATTTCAGAGAAAACTGAGTACTGTCCGTGATACTTTTTCTATTTGCAATAACATACATTTGCACTAACATACACTTTTTCAAGACAAGCATTTGGGGTGCGTCCCCTTCTTCAAGGTCCAAGCAGTACTGATTCACAAAAGTTTTAGCAGAATGTTAATAAAAAAAATCTCAGAGGGTTCCACTGTATTATATAGATTCATTACACACAGAGTGATATATTTAAAACATGTCTTTCTTTTCATTTTTACAATGATGGCTTACAGCTAGTGAAAACCCAAAATTCAGTGTCTCAGAAAATTAGAATATTGTGAAAAGGTTCAAAATTTTAGACTCATGGTGTCACACTCTAATCGGCTAATTAACTCAAAACACCTGTAAAGGTTTCCTGAGCCTTTACAATGGTCTCGCGGTCTGGTTCAGTAGGTTACACAATCATGGGGAAGACTGCTGACTTGACAGTTGTCCAGAAGACAATCAAAGGAGGGTAAATCACAAAAGGTCATTGCTAAAGAAGCTGGCTGTTCAGAGTGCTGTATCCAAGCATATTAATCGAAAGTTAAAGTGGTTGTCAACCTGTGACAACCACTGTAACCTACAGGTAAGCCTAGAATAAGGCTTACCTGTAGGTGCTCTGCATATCTCCCAAACCTGCACAGTTCAGGAGATATGCAGTGTTTTGGCCTCCGTGCCGTTTCTCCACTGACCCTGTGCCGTGACTGGCGGCTCCCGCGCGATTGCGCAGGAGTGATGTCAGGAGACTCCGGCCAGTCAAAGCGCCAGAGTTGCGGCCCCGGAAGGAAGAGGGGCAGAATATGGACGTGGCCTGGAGTGGGGACATCGCTGGATGCCGCAGGTTTATTTTGCAGGTAAGTGGTACATAATGGGCTACTATGCATCGCATAGTAGCCCATTATGCTTCTACTTTACAGGGGACTATTGAGGAAGTAAACCCAATCTGGGTTTACTTCCAATGTAAGTGGAAGGAAAAAGTGTGTTAGAAAATGGTGCACAAGTAACAGGGATAACCACAGTCTTGAGAGGATTGTGAAGCAAAGACCATTCAAGAGATTGGGGGAGATTCACAAGGAGTGGACCACAGCTGGTGTCAGTGCTTCAAGAGCCACCACACAGATGTATCCAGGACATGGGCTACAAGTGTCACATTCCTTGTGTCAAGCCACTCCTGAACCAGAGACAACCTCAGAGGCTCCTTACCCGGGCTAAGGAGAAAAAGGACTGGACTGTTGCTCAGTGGTCCAAAATCCTCTTTTTGGATGAAAGTAAAATTTTGCACTTCATTTGGAAATCAAAGTCCCAGAGTCTGGAGGAGGAGTGGAGAGGCACAGAATCCAAGTTGCATGAGGTCTAATGTGAAGTTTCCAGTCAGTGATGATTAGGGGAGCTGTGTCATCTGCTGGTGTTGGCCCGCTGTGTTTTACCAAGTCCAAAGTCAGTGCAGCCTTCTACCAGGAAATTCTAGAGCACTTCATGCTTCCCTCTGCTAACCAGCTTTATGGAGATGCTGATTTCATTTTCCAGCAGGACTTGGCACCTGCCCACACTGCCAAAAGTACCAATACCTGGTTTAATGATCATGGTATCACTGTGCTTGATTGGCCAGCAAACGCGCCTGACCTAAACCCCATAGAGAATCTGTGGGGTATTTTCAAGAGGAAGATGAGAGACACCAGAACCAACAATGCAGATGAGCTGAAGGCCACTATCAAAGCAACCTGGGCTTCCATAACACCTCAGCAGTGCCACAGGCTAATCGGCTCCATGCATTGATGCAGTAATTCATGGAAAAGGGGTCCCGACCAAGTACTGAGTGCATACTATACTGTACTTGAACATACTTTACAGTATGTCAGCATTTCTGTATTAAAAAGCCTTTTTTTATTGGTCTTATGTAATATTCTAATTTTCTGAGATACAAAATTCTAGGTTTTCACTAGCTGTAAGCCATAATCATCGATAATAAAAGAAAGAAATGCTTGAAATATTTCACCTTATGTAATGATTCTATATAATATATGAGTTTCACTTTTTGAATTTAATTACTGAAATAAAGTAACAATTTGATGATATTCTAATTTTTTGAAATGCACCTGTATATATAAATGTATTCAAACAAGCAAACAGGTGAAGTCTGCATCTTTTTTAAAGTTTTTTTTTTGCAAATTATTCTTAAGCTACGAGGGGACAGGGGACGGGGGACAGCTGCAGCAAGAGGGGAGTATAGATTTTTATTTTTTTTAATGTCCCTCACTTCCCCTTTAACTTACTACTTGCTTGTGCGAGCTCAGTGATTCACTAGGTAGTGAGGCCAGAATCAGAATGACAGCCCTATACCTATACCTTTAAAGGCCAAATCAGCAATTCATACTTCAATCCTCACAG
Source organism: Glandirana rugosa (assembly GCA_018402905.1). Lineage (NCBI taxonomy): Eukaryota > Metazoa > Chordata > Amphibia > Anura > Ranidae > Glandirana > Glandirana rugosa. The sequence goes on along the minus strand of BLSH010047502.1, from coordinate 97,836 downwards.
GTTTCCTTTAAAAGATTAAATTAGAAAGTAGAATGCAGTTGAGTAGCAGAGTATATTGTATTGCATTTATAAGGTCATGTTGGAGGCCCTGTAGAAAATTAATATGTACCTATTTTCCATCAACGAGATAACACAGTGCGTATGGTGAGATTTTGGATATAAAATCTTACATAGCCTTTAAACATGACAATAAATTGTAAAGGCACAAAGTAAAAAAAATATTAATCATAGTTTCCTCTTGAACATATGCTAAGTAAAGGCAGGTAGTTTAAAAAGGTGTCACAATTTACTGATAGTCAGCCTAGTAAATGAAATGATCTGAAAGAAGAACAATCTGTATAGCCCTACAACTACATATTACAGCAAAAACTCATGTTTACAGTTAAAAAATAAACTGATATGACTGAATTCTCTTGAGGTTGATCTTTTTTAACTCATTCACATAAAACTGTTCTAATTATGTCCACTCAAGTCTCATAGAACTGGTCATGCAGCATGAGGTACTAGTCCTGCAGCATAAATATTCACATGGCACACTGGTACTAGCAAGTTCCATGTTTCTTGAGTGAACATTCATGGTGCAAAGTCAGTTCCATGTGTCTTGCAAGGTCATTCATGGTGCAAAGCCAGTTCCATGTGTCTTGTGTGGATATTCATGGTGCAAAACCAGTTCCATGTGTCTTGTGTGGACATTCATGGTACAAAGCCAGTTCCATGTGTCTTGTGTGGACATTCATGGTACAAAGCCAGTTCCATGTGTCTTGTGTGGACATTCATAGTGCAAAGCCAGTTCCATGTGTCTTGTGTGGACATTCATGTGCAAAGCCAGTTCCATGTGTCTTGTGTGGACTTTCATGTGCAAAGCCAGTTCCATGTGTCTTGTGTGGACATTCCTGGTGCAAAGCCAGTTCCATATGTCTTGCGTGGACATTCATGGTGCAAAGTTAGATTCATGTGTCTTGTGTGGACATTCATGTGTAAAGCCAGTTCCGTGTGTCTCGTGTGGAAATTCATGGTGCAAAACCAGTTCCGTGTGTGTTGTGTGGACATTCATGGTGCAGGGCCTGTTCCATGTTTCTTGCGGTCATTCATGGTGCAAGACCAGTTCCACATTTCTTGTAGAATGTCCCAAAGACACTTGGAACACTACACCATGAATGTTACTAATACACATAGACCTGATCCAGCACCAAGATTGACCACACATGGATATCTTTTAGATTGCAAGCTCTAACGAGCAGGGCCCTCAGATTCCTCCTGTATTGAATTGTACTGTAACTGTACAGTTTGCCCTAAAATTGTTAACTAAATGAGACACATAACTGGTCCTACTCAGGTTGAAAATATTAGCCGATAACAGTTTGGCAATTTGTTAACTTGTTATAGTAGATTTTAAGCGATGTAGGCACAAAGATGACAACGTGGGAAAGAGTCCTGAGAACAGGTGCCCCATCAGCTTTATAATCCAGGGCTATACTGGAAAATCCAGCCTTTGGTTGTAGAGAATGAACCCCAAATGCATCCCTGGTCATGTTAGCAAATGAAGGGAAGAAGCTGTCATCCAAGCAGTTCTTCAATCAGATATTTTCATTTCTGAGACTATTTCTGGTACCTAAAATTAAAATAGGTAAAATACTAAAAGGGTGTTTTTCTAACGGCTACCATTCAGTTATCTTGTATTTACTTTAAGCACACAATCAGGCTAAGGGATATTAAAAAACAGATATTATTTTCAACTGGATTATTCAGGGCTTAATCAGACTTATGATGAAATTGCACATACACATGGATGCATCCAAGTAAATTGTGATGCCCATTTGAGTGTCCTTCAATGACAACTTTGTTCATGTTGAAGATGAAAATAGCCAGTCAAACATGGACTAATACAAATGAAAATACTAATCAGTCAACTGCACTTCTCTGATATGGTTCACCAGCCATCTGAAAGAGCCCAAAAGACAAGTTCACTAGTTTGGCAGCCCATTAACAAATCACCCTTAAATGCTCTAAATCTATGCAGAAATTACAATAAACGCACAATATTTTACAAAAATAATACATATTCTACTACACCGCTGTAAACATAACATGATATAAACATATTTTCGTAAAGAATATTTAGTCATTTAAAGTGTACAGATCACCAATACAGAGTGGAGTTGGCCATTTTAAATTCCCTAGGAACTAGTACTGAAACACTGTAGGACAGTGGTTCTCAACCTCACTCCTCAAGTACCTCCAACGGGCCATGTTTTGGGAACTTTCCTTAGATATAATAGCACTTATCAATACCATGTCACTGATATTGATTTAAAGCAGCTGTGCAAAGTAAAGGAAAACCTGAAAACATGGCCTGTTGGGGGTACTTGAAGACTGAGGGCGAGAACCACTGCTGCAGAAAACCCCAACTTACCAGTGATGTCACTGGTAGGTTGATGAACTGAACTGTCCTCAGTATTGGCTCCCAGCATCATAACGGTCTCCACTCTATACAAGAGACTTCACTTTAAGTAAACACTAAGCCATTTGGATTCCTCTTAGCTCCCGATATGTTATATACATTATTATGTGGCATTTAATAGGCTCATTGTGCTGGTCAGGTTGATTAGCTCATTAAAAAAATGTCCAGCTTAGTTGGCTTTAATGGAACATCTCTTTATTGATCCACATCAGGCTTCGGGTCTCGTTGGGTTTGCACTCATATTCAATGCTGCTGAAGCTGTTGCCCCACTGGCAATGATCTCTTTTATGGTAGTTGTAGAATTTTACTTGCCATACTGTCTCAAAACTCCCAATGTCTTCAAACTGGAAAGAGAGAAAACAAAAATTAGACTGATTAGTTATAATGTGCTTGCACCATCACCACTGGGGCAATCCGATGCCAAGCCTACCATTTGGGTGTAATGGTTGCAATTAAGTAGAATTGCATCGGGATGCTTGCTATTGCTCTCTAGGTAGACCAGAAATAGCCCTGCCATTGTAAAATTTTAGGTCTTTTATGATCACTCATAGAGTGCCATCTCAAATCTCATTCAAGAACCTGTTCAACGCTTCAATAAAATGCAGTATTGTTTGTTCTTTTTCAGTAAACCTGCTGGAGGTACAAACAGCGTATAAAATGGAAAAAAAACAGGCATAAAGAAAGATACAGCATCTCACAAATGCGAGTAGACCCCTCACATTTTTGTAAATATTTTACTGTATCTTTTCATGTGACAACACTGAAGAAATTACACTTTGCTACAATGTAAAGTAGTGAGAGTACAGCTTGTATAACAGTGTAAATTTGTTGTCCCCTCAAATAACTCAACACACAGCCATTAATGTCTAAACCACTGGTAACAAAAGTGAGTGCACCCTAAGTACAAATGTCCAAATTGGGCCCAATTAGCCATTTCCCTCCCTGTGTCATACGACTCGTTAGTGTTACAAGGTCTCAGATGTGAATGAATAGCAGGTGTGTTAAATTTGGTGTTATCACTCTCACTCTCTTTCTCATACTGGTCACTGGAAGTTCAACATGGCACCTCATGACAAAGAACTCTCTGAGGATCTGAAACAAAGAATTGTTGCTCTACATAAAGATGGCCTAGGCTATAAGAAGATTGCCAAGACCCTGAAACTGAGCTGCAGCACAGTGGCCAAGACCATACAGCAGTTTAACAGGACAGGTTCCACTCAGAACAGGCCTCGCCATGGTCGACCAAAGAAGTTGAGTGCATGTGCTCAACGTCATATTCAGAGGTTGTCTTTGGGAAATAGACGTACGACTGCTGCCAGCATTGCTGCAGAGGTTGAAGGAATGGGGGGGTCAGCCTGTCAGTGTTCAGACCATACGCCGCACACTGCATCAAATTGGTCTGCATGGCTATGTAGTGGATGTAATTAATGGTTGTGGTGAAATGCAGACCAATTTGATCCAGAAGGAGCTCTGGTGAACTCCATGTCCAAGAGGGTTAAGGCAGTGCTGGAAAATATTGGTGGCCACACAAAATATTAACACTTTGGGCCCAATTTAGACTTTTTTACTCAGGGGTGTACTCACTTTTGTTGCCAGCGGTTTAGACATTAATGGCTGTGTGTTGAGTTATTTTGAGGGGACAGCAAATTTACACTGTTATACAAGCTGTACACTCACTACTTTACATTGTAGCAAAGCGCAGTGTTGCCAACCGCCAGTAAATTTACTGACAGTTTGTAAAAATCACAGATTTTTACAACTGTCTATAAATATCAAGGTCTGATAATTTGTCATGCTGTGCTGACTTTTTAAGTGTAAACAGGGCAAACTACTTGATATGGGTATTGTCAGTGTTTCCATGTTGTGTTTAAATATCAATTGTCTCCGTTTTTAATAGGAGTTCAGTTATTTTTCAGGTTGCCAGTAAAAAATGTGCTCCGCCAGTAAATTTTACATGTTGTGCCAGTAAAACACGCTGCGGGAGGTTGGCAACACTGGCAAAGTGTCATTTCTTCAGTGTTGTCACATGAAAAGATAGAATAAAATATTTACAAAAATGTGAGGGGTGTTCTCACTTTTGTGAGATACTGTAAATCCTGTTCATACAGTATGTTTCAGTACATATTTTATTGTTGCAATATTTGCATATTTTCTGACATAACTTTCACATTTTTAAATTCTTGCATTTCCATATTTGTGTTATGGAATTACATTTACAGATTTGCAGATTAGGCACAGCCACTGCCTCACGTCTTAAAGCACAAATGCAACCACATTTTTTAAAAATAAAATCAAGTCCCATGAGGCTCTAAAAGTATAAAAGCAGCTCAAATTGCAGCACTCAGCAACAATCCACAGCTGATCCCTCAGTACTTTTTCTTTGTCACATGATGCCCTCAGTCTTCTGGGCTGAATGATGCCCAGCTTCAGGCATGTGTACCAGCACCTAAGGTCCAGTTAAGCCGGACATAGAGGGATCAAAAGTCAGCCGGATTCAGCGGGAACTGGCCAAATTTTGATCCATCTATAGGCAGATTGGTTGTACTGAAGTCGATCAATCGACTTCAGTACAACCGACCGGTCAGGTTTTTTTTTTGTACGATCTCAGCTATATAGCCGCCAGGAGAGATCATTGATTTCTGATGGTGGGGAAACCTCCCGCTGTCAGATTACAATATATTGTATGTTCTATTGTATTGTTGAATCAAGCAATTCTCTTCCGACCTGTGGTTGAAGGATAGACCAGGGCTTGACAAATTTGCTTTGAATCTAGGAGCCAGCTAAAAAAAAGTTAGGAGCCAGTTTTTTTTTAACTAACAAACCTTATGGGTGGAAAATGGAAAAATAATTTTAAGCCTGAAGATTACGTAAAACCTCCAAAAATAATACATTTTCTGAAAGCAGACACCTTAGACAATAAAATAGTGGTAATTCCAATTTTTTATGTCACACAATTTTACCGCAAAAGGTATAGGAAACAAAACATTTCAGTTAAAAAAAACACATTAAAAGTTAATTTTCGGGGGCACAAAAGTGCAATAGATTACCCAATTTTTGGTAAAACTATAAAAGCTGAGGTTGCACCGAGTAAATAGATACCCAACATGTCAAACCTTAAAACATGTCAGTACCCTATATTTTCCATAGGCGGCGATTTACGAGTTATTACGGAGAATTACGGCTCTCATTCCGGTGTGCGTGGCAACATGTAACATGTATCGCAATCAGCGTTTTCAGGTGTAGGCGCCCCGCCATGTGCGTTTACGTTTGTATGTGTGTATATGAGGGGGTGGAGGGGCCTCAATTTTTTTTTGGGGGGGGGGGATTTTATGTGCTTGGAGTCTTTACAACTTTCGTTTTCCATCACATCAGGGACAAAGTGATGTGATGACATGCGATGGGGGTTTTTTTTGGTGACAGGCTCTCTTCAATGAGACATGCAGGGTCTAAAAGACCCTGTGCTCCACTGAATGTAATGCAATGCACATCATATTGCATTACTTTCTTTCCTGGCCTTGATGGCCAGGGAAACTGCCAAGGGGGACCCGGAAGTGACACACATTACTTCTGGGTCCACAATTAGAAGGGGAGGAGGGTGGACACACCTCTGCTCTCCACCCTCCCCCTCTACCCAGCAGCACCCGCTATGCTGGTCACGGGCCCGCAGATGAGCAAGTGGAGCCCGGGATACATAACTTGGTGGGGGGGCGTTCAGAGTGTGGGAAGTATTCGGGCATCAGCCCAGGAGCCAGGACCAAACCTCTTGTCGCAACAGTGACCTGGCACCTGGGATTTGTCGAGTCCTGGGATAGACCATTGCATAATCTATAGCCAGCCGTACGCTTTTTTTTTTTTTTTTTTACAGAAAGTAGCCAGCCTTACACTTTAACCACTTCCCGCCCGGCGCATTGACAAATGACGTCCAGGCGGGTGTTTCACTATCCTGACTGGACGTCTATTGACGTCCTCAGGATAATCCGTGATCGCGCGCCCCTGGGGGCGCGCATCGCGGCGATCGGTGGAGCCGTGGGTCAGTCTGACCCACCGCATTACCGACCAAGGTAAAAGGCTTTGATCTGAAGCCTTTTACCATGTGATCAGCCGTGACCAATCACGGCTGATCACTGTAAATAGGAAGAGCCGTTTATCTGCTTTTCCTCTGCTCAGGTCTGCAGACCTGAACAGCGGAGAGCCGATCAGCTGCTCTCCTGACAGGGGGGGGGCTGCGCTGAACGTTTATCAGCGCAGCCACCCTCAGGATCACCCCCACTGGACCACCAGGGAGTCGGATCAGGACCACCAGAGAGCCCCCCTCCCAGACATCTCAATAAGGCCGCCCAGGACCACCAGGGAAAACATACAGAGGCCGCCCAGGACCACCAGGGAGCCCCCACTAGACCACCAGGTAAGGGCCACACCGTGTCCACCCGTGAAAATCCACCGTGTCCACCCGTGAATATCCACCGTCACCACCCGTGACCACGTTGTTCGTGACAATCCCTACCGTGACCGTCCGTAGTATATACCCGTGTCACGGTAGGGATGTCACGTATTATACCGGGAATGGACCACCAGATCACCCCCGAGGGACCACCAGGACCCGCCGGAGACATACAAAAGGG
>BLSH010047502.1:73663-84647 GCA_018402905.1 Glandirana rugosa | reverse complement strand
TGCGCATTTTTGGGTCCAGTTCAGGAGCGAATTAAGCAAAAATGTGCACCTGAATCTCACCAGACCCCGGACTGCAAACCGTAGGCACACAAACACTTGTGCTCATAAGTTTACATACCCTGGCAGAATTTATAATTTCTTGGCCATTTTTCAGAGAATATGAATAAGCACACAAAAACATTTCTTTCACTCATGGTTAAGTGTTTGGCTGAAGCCATTTATTATCAATCAACTGTGTTTACTCTTTTTAAATCATAATGACAACAGAAACTACCCAAATGACCCTGATCAATAGTTTACATACCCCATTTCTTAATACCGTGTATTGCCCCCTTTAACATCAATGACAGCTTGAAGTCTTTTGTAGTATTTGTGGATGAGGCTCTTTATCTTTTGAGATGGTAAAGCTGCCCATTCCTCTTGGCAAAAAGCCTCCAGTTCCTGGAAATTCTTGGGCTTTCTTGCATGAACTGCATGTTTGAGATCTCCCCAGAGTGTCTCAATGATATTGAGGTCAGGAGACTGAGATGGCCACTCCAGAACCTTCACTTTATTCTGCTGTAACCAATGACAGGTCGACTTGACCTTGTGTTTTGGATCATTGTTGGAATGTCCAAGTACATCCCATGCGCAGCTTCCTGGCTGATGAATACAAATGTTCCCCCAGTATTTTTTGATAACATACTGCATTCATCTTGCCATCAAATGTGACTAAATGTCCTGTGCTTTTGTAGCTCACACATCCCCAAAACATCAACGATCCACCTCCGTGTTTCACAGGCCTTGTTGACTCCTCTCAAAATGTAACATCTATGGTTGTGGCCAAAAAGCTCAATTTTGGTCTCACCACTCTAATGACTTTGTGTCAGAAGGTTTGAGGCTTGTCTCTGTGCTGTTTGGTGTATTGTAAGTGGGATACTTTGTGGCATTTGCATAGCAATGGCTTTCTTCTGGCGACTTGACCATGCAGCCCATCTTTCTTCAAGTGCATATTGAAACAGCCACACCACATGTTTTCAGAGTCCTGTATTTCACCTAAAGTTATTTGTGGGTTTTCTTTGCATCCCAAACAATTTTCCTGGCAGTTGTGTCTGAAATTTTAGTTGGTCTACCTGAGCGTGGTTTGGTTTCAACAGAACCCCATAATTTTCCACTTCTTGATTAGAGTTTGAACACTGCTGATTGGCATTCTCAATTCCTTGGATATCTTTTTATATCACTTTCCTGTTTTATACAGTTCAACTATCTTTTCCCGCAGATCCTTTGACAATTCTTTTGCTTTCCCCATGACTCAGAATCCAGAAACGTCAGTGCAGCACTGGATGAAGGATGCAAGGGTCTCTCAGGAGTCAAGAAACTCATTGACCTTTTAAACACACACACGAATTACAAGCAAACAGATCGCAGGTGAGGATGGTTACCTTTAATAGCCATTCAAACCCCTTTGTGTCAAATTGTGTGCATGTTATCAGGCCAAAATCACCAGGGTATGTAAACTTTTGATCAGGGTGATTGGGGTAGTTTCTGTTGTCATTATGATTTAAAAAGAGTAAACACAGTTGATTGATAATAAATGGCTTCAGCCAAACACTAACCATGAGTGAAAGAAATGTTTTTGTGTGCTCATTCATATTCTCTGAAAAATGGCCAAGAAATCATAAATTCTTCCAGGGTATGTAAACTTATGAGCACAACTGTATGTGAACCCGGCCCAAGGGTCAGGATTGTTACAACAGATAATGTGAACAGTGCATGTTTACGTTAAACTGCGTGATGGCAAATATTGTTTGTGTGTGTGTAAAGGGTTAACTGTGGAGTTAGCCGACTACAGAGATAGATCAATTCCTTTTCCACAGGTGGAAGGAAAGAAAATCGCTTGATGCCCCCAGTGCTATTGTGTTCTGCCAGTGAAGGGGATGTGGGGGGGGGGGGCAAACACAATGATTACTGCTAGTTCCTATAGCCCCAATCAGTAATCACCTGTGAACAATCTGGCAGTCTAATTGTACAGAAGGATCGAATTGGGTGCAAGCAGCCTGCCCAGCCATAGAACGTTGTTCTAAGATTTGGAAAATCTCTGTGCAGGGTAAAGCTAAAGTGCCCTTTTCATACCGATCACATCTAAGATTTTGGAAGCTGCAATATATTGAAAAAGAACTGTGCATGTTAAAAACTATAATTTATACAAAAGGGCACATATAGGTAAGTTAACACTTTTGATAATGGTTATTACCAGGACGGGTTAATTTGTAATATGACACAAAAACTTCAAGTACTTGAAAATGGGCAAATCTTTTTTTATAATAGCATGTGTAGCTTTGATTGATATTTCACACGACATATGGAGAACAACAACCCACATCCATTAATAATTAAATCCAGAAAAATATAACAGATGGAGGCTCACTACAGAATGCTGCGAGAAACTGTTCCAAATTTTATTACAGCTAAAGATTATTTATTATAGCATTTCATGATGTCAATCAAACTACAACCATTTTGTTAGTTCACGTGTAAAGCATGTAAGATGAATAAAATGATCAATGGAATTGGAAAACCCATCAACCAAAAATAAGGATTTTTAATAGACACCCAGTGAAAATAAATCTCTTGGGGAGCCTAAAGAAGGGTTGTCTCTATTCCTGTACACCATCCAACTGTCATGACCTTTACAAGAGCGTATTGCTCAATCTCTTGCATATTTCATTACGTTTTGCTGCCAAGTTTGCAGCATAAGAACTGCAATTGTTAATGAAGAGGGAGATTTCACCACTGCTGCTCCTGAAATGTATAGTTACTAGATGATTCAAAACATGAGCACCTTTCCATAAATCTCTCTGGAGAAATATATATATTTTTTCATAGACATGTCCCTCTCCCCCCAGTAGAGGCCATCCTGTTTTTTTCTTTCCTCTTCTCTACTCCATGACGATATCACAGCGGTCCCAAAGGTTTCACTCTACTGGCACCCCACACCTGGAGGAAATGGCGCATGGTGCTCTCTTAGATCCCCCCCAACTTTGGCAGAAAGCCAGACACTGAGTTAATTGCCAAGGGGACTACACCAATAACTCTGGATTATGGCCCTGAGCAAAAAAACGCAGAATTTCTATTTAAGAAAACAGCATATAAACACATATTTTTACTCTCTCCTGGGTCACCCAGGGTTTCTCACCCGTATACAGTGCATTAAACACGAGTGGCCTTCTTCCCTCTCTCTCTTATGTAGGAAAAATTGAAGAAGAACCTTGGAAGTCCCGTAGAACTGGAGAATTGGAGCAAGATCTGATTGAGAGTAGCAAAATGTTCATGCGCTACTGCCATTTTAGAATCTGCATACAAGGTCATCTTTCAGTGGTACTGGGCCCCGAGTAGAATAGCCCATGTGAACCCAGCTTCAGCGATTGGTGTTTGAGGGGTTGTGGTCAATGTCAACTCTACACACTTGGTGGTCCTGCCCAAAACTGACTGCATTTTGGTCTAGAACTTTTAGACATCCTCAAACCCTGGGTCACCTATTAATCTCTAAAGATGCAAGGATAGCACTCCTTCACCAATCTATACCAGGCCTATTTCCACATCAACAGAAACCGGCAATCAACAGAAACTACCTATTCCTAGGTGCGATAGGGAAGATAGCCAAATCCTGGAAGAAACCTTACGTCCCTTTTCAGGCTGTCAAAGCCTGCATGAATCCGAGATGTCAATCAACAAAAAAATTGTCGTCTGGTATACTTAATGTCTCACAACCCAAATTCCTCAAAATTTGGGAACTGTGGCTCAAATAATCCTTGCCATCTTCAAATCTTTCCAGACTGACCTATCTATAGCCAATATATTTGATCCATGACCCAAGTCTGTGGGGAATACACCCTGTGTTTTCCCCTTCCCCTGCCCAACTCTTTTCCCTGATTTCCTTTTTTCCCTACACCTTCAATCTCCCCATTCGAGTCTACCAGCTCCCGAACTGACCCAATCAATTAAGATGCTAGTTTCTTTTATGCAATATTAAGTGGGCTACCAACCCAGGAGACTGAAAATGTTTACTGTTTCTTTTTTTTTTTCCCTGTAAATGCATGTATAGTATCTCACAAAAGTAAGTACACCCTTCAAATTTTTGTAAATATTTTATTATATCTTTTCATGTGACAACACTGAAGAAATGACACTTTGCTATAATGTTATGTAGTGAGTGTACAGCTTTAAATTTGCTGTCCCCTCAAAATAACTCAACACACAGCCATCAATGTCTAAACCGCTGGCAACAAAAGTGAGAACACCCCTAAGTGAAAATGCCCAGTTTTCCATTTTCCCTCCCCAATGTCATGTGACTCATTAGTGTTACAAGGTCTACAAGGAAGTTCAACATGACAAAGAACTCTGAGGATCTGAAAAAATAATTGTTGCTCTACATAAAGATGGCCTAGGCTATAAGAAGATTGCCAAGACCCTGAAACTGAGCTGCAGCATGGTGGCCAAGTCCATACAGCAGTTTAACAGGACAGGTTCCACTCGGAACAGGTCTCGCCATGGTCGACCAAAGAAGTTGGGTGCACATGCTCAGCGTCATATCCAGAGGTTGTCTTTGGGAAGTAGATGTGTGAGTGCTGTCAGCATTGCTGCAGAGGTTGAAGGGGTGGGGGGGTCAGCCTGTCAGTGCTCAGACCATACGCCGCACAGTGCATCAAATTGGTCTGCGTGGCTGTCATCCCAGAAGGAAGCCTATTCTAAAGATGATGCACAAGAAAGCCTGCAAACAGTTTGCTAAAGACAAGCAGACTAAGGACATGGATTACTGGAACCATGTCATGTTGTCTGATGAAACCAAGATAAACTTATTCGGTTCAGATGTTTTCAAGCATGTGCAGCAGCAATCAGGTGAGGAGTACAAAGACAGGTGTGTTTTGCCTACAGTCAAGCATGGTGGTGGGAGTGTCATGGTCAGGGGCTGCATGAGTGCTACCGGCACTGGGGAGCTACAGTTTATTGAGGGAACCATGAATGCCAACATGAACTGTGATATACTGAACTAGAGCATGATCCCCTCCCTTCAGAAACTGAGCCGCAGGGCAGTATTCCAACATGATAACGACCCCAAAAACACCTCCAAGACGGCCACTGCCTTGCTAAGGAAGCTGAGGGTAAAGGTGATGGAATGGCCAAGCATGTCTCCAGACCTAAACCCTATTGAACATCTGTGGGGCATCCTCAAATGGAAGGTGGAGGAGTGTAAGGTCTCTAACATCCACCAGCTCTGTGATGTCATCATGGAGGAGTGAAAGGACTCCAGTGGCAACCTGTGAAGCTCTGGTGAACTCCATGCTCAAGAGGGTTAAGGCAGTGTTGGAAAATAATGGTGGCCACAAAAAATACTGACACTTTGGGCCCAATTTGGACTTTTTTACTTAGGTGTGTACTCACTTTTGTTGCCAGTGGTTTAGACATTAATGGGTGTGTGTTGAGTTATTTTGAGGGGACAGTAAATTTACACTATTATACAAGCTGAACATTTCAGTGTTGTCACATGAAAAGATATAATAAAATATTTACAAAAATGTAAGGGATGTACTCACTTTTGCGAGATAATGCATATTGTTTCAAATGTCTCAGCCCATGTTGGTGTACTTGTTATTATTCCTGTTTTAACCAATAAAAGAATTGAACCAGAAAAAATAAATAAAAGGTGGCCATTCAATTACTGCATATGCAAAGTTTCATGGGTGGGCAGAACTATGTAAAGCTATAATGGTGCAGCCTGGATCTAACCTCTGCAGATTCAGTTGGTGGATTTTTGGCTTTGGCTGCATCTAAAACTCCCCAGTTCATTAGCATTTATAATTTTGAATTAGAATGTACAGGTCTTGACAGCTTTTCTGTATTATTTAAATTTAAACTTTTATAAATCCCTCTCAGAACACAGTAAGGTGCCTGATCATTTTCCTGTGTACATGGCCCCTTGTTTCTGCATTCCTCTTTCTTGGGGTCTTGTCTTGCTGTTTGTTTGAACGTTATTGTTAACTACCTCTGTTTTTTTTTCCAAAATGAATGCTGCTTCTTGGTTTCTGTGCCTGGTCCAAATCCTGTCTCTGGCATCTGACCCTGACTTGCTCCTGCGCTGGAGGTTAGTTACGGACTGCACCCTGCTGACATTCAATGGGGTTGATTTACTAAAGGCAAATCCACTTTGCTCCACAAGTGCACTGCTATTGCTCCACAAGTGCACTAGGAAGTGCAGTCGCTGTAAATCTGAGCGGAAGGTCTGAAATGAGCAGCTCTGCGGATTTTATCATCCAATCATGTACAAGCAAAAATGCTGTTTTTAATTTTCCTTGCATGTCCGCCTCGGATCTACAGCGACTGCACTTCCAAGTGCACTTGTGGAGCAAAATGGATTTGCCTTTAGTAAATCAACCCCATTGTATCCCTTTGGGAACCCTGCCATTCAAAGAAAGTGCTGTTATCATTATCTTGGAACTGGAGCTTCCTCTAGTCACAAATGGACTACCTGACAATACTTGAGGTAATGTATACAATCTATAACTATACTGTATTCAGGGGAATCCTTTGGCTGGGCTTAAAAACTGCAGTCCACCCAGGTCTCCCTGACAGTTTTTCTTCTTTTTTATGAACATACTTCTGTGGGTAGCCATCCAGGAGAGAGGACAATGGTCTATTGATGTAGATGAGTTTTGGATTGTTCTGACAGCCGGCTTGTATGTTAACAAAATGGTCACTATAGGCAGCTATGCTCTATTTAATCAGAGTCACTTTCATCTTTGGTTTCCCAATGAAAGAATATAGATGTGAAAGCCCTTCAAAACAAATTAATAATGACCTTATGAATTTTTCCCCTTTCCACTTACAGTACTCGGTCTTAAAGTTACCACAGTGCTTTTGTAGTACTTGAGTCATAGATTTAGCTTCCATTGAGGTTTCGGCATAGAATATGTATGTGTTCTTTGTGTGATCACATGGGTGTCTTCCAGACACTCTAGTTTCCTTCTAGAATTCATATGCCAAAATACCAGGTTAGCTGGCTACCATCCACATAAGTCCTAGCACATGCTTGAATGATTGTGCTTATATTTTAAGACACATAAATATATATATATATATATATATATATAATATACATATAAACGGTTCAATAATCTCCGGAAAGCATTGCAAAATATATTTTAACAATATAACTGGTCAAAATGTAAGGTAAGGTTTGGACACAGTGGGTGGATACTAGATTTTAACCTGCTTGGAGGTTCTCCATTCTACAATTCTAAAGTTTTGTTTGCAATGAACAGGCACAGAATCTAACGTTCACTTGTCCTGTTGAAAGGAGTTGACGTTCTTCCAGTCATAAAAACCCTGCAGCTCCTTTCTGGCATGTAACTGCTTCTGAATTGGAAAGATATGTTTTGGGAAGTGAGGAAAGTGACATATGATATCAATTAAGAAGCTGCTTCCCAAACAAATTAGACAATAGAGATGTTTTTAGTTTAACAACCTAACATAATGCAAAACACAACACAGCTATTGTTCTGGGTTCGAAGAAGGTGCCTTTTACGCTGGATTCACACCTAGGCATTTTTAGTGGTTTTTACATTTTGCAGATTTGCACTGCAGTCCATTTAACATGGTCTCCTATGGATCTCGTTCTGTAGTGCAAATTTGCAAAATGCAAAAAGCAATAAAAATGCATAGGTGGGAATCCAGCCTCACTACCCATTTGTGATTAGTTGAGTTCTTAAAGGGTTTCAAGGATTATAATTTAAATTAAGCATTTCATGGGTTGTAAGGTCTAGCATTATGTGGTACTACTCTAGGTTTTGGGATCTTTAAAAAAAATATATATTATTGTTATATTTGTGCCAAGAGTTCTAATTACTAACCGCTAATTACATACCATTTTCTCATTTATATTTACCTTACTTCAGACAAATTAAGCAATTTTTTTGATGCATGTTAAAAAAGAAGTCTGATATCATTTTTTTCCCAAATATTACACATCTAAAGATCCAACCAGGCAAATATTTTTTCCAAAATTTTCATCTTATAAGCACAGCCTGGGTTGGAACAGTATATTTCTGCACTGGGGAAAAACAGGATTTTGGCAAATGGTTCCAGCTTGGTAAAATCATCTACAGGCATACAACTTGCAGATAACTTTTTGGCAATACAGAATATTGAAAAAAAAAAAAAAACACGGTTTCATACTCACAAACACCATTGTCTACAGGGAAAATCTGATGTTTGCAAGCAACAAATGTAAGGGTAGCAAAAGATGTTGAAACAATGCTTACGGGTACAGGGAATGCTGATGTATATTGTGTACAATTGTTTGATTATTTTGGGAGCATACAGTACATCCACAAAGTATTCACAGTGCTTGACTTTTCCACATTTTATGTTACAGCCTTATTCTAAAATTGATAAAATTCATTATTTTCCCCAAGATCCTAGAAACAATACCCCATAATGACAACATGAAAAAAGTTTGTATGAAATCTTTGCAAATTTATTAAAAAAAAAAATCACATGTACATAAGTATGTACATCCTTTGCTCAATACTTTGGCACCAATTACAGCCTAACATAAGTTTGAAGCTACAAGCTTGGCACACCTATTTTTTGGCAGTTTCTCCCATTCTTCTTTGCAGGACCTCTCAAGCTCCATCAGGTTGGATGGGGAGCATCGGTGCACAGCTATTTTCAGATCTCTCCAGAGATGTTCAATCTGGTTCATGTCTGGGCTCTGGCAAGCCCACTCATGGACATTCACAGAGTTGTCCCATAGCCACTCCTTTGTTATATTGGCTCTATGCTTAGGGTCATTGTCCTGTTGGAAGATGAACCTTCGCCCCAGCCTGATGTGCATAGCACTCTGGAGCAGGTTTTCATCAAGGACGTCTCTCTACATTGTTGAATTCATCTTTCCCTTGGTGCTGACTAATCTCCCAGCTCCTGCTGCTGAAAAACATCCCCACAGCATGATGCTGCCACCACCATGCTTCCCTGTAGGGATGGTATTGGCCAGGTGATGAGCGGTGCCTGGTTTCCTCCGGACATGACGCTTGCCATTCAGGCCAAAGAGTTCAATCTTTGTTTTATCAGACCAGAGAATTTTGTTTCTCATGGTCTAAGAGTCCTTCAGGTGCTTTTTGGCAAACTCCAGGTGGGCTGTCCTGTGCCTTTTACTGTGAAATGGCTTCCATCTGTCCACTCTACCATACAGGCCTGATTGGTGGAGTTCTGCAGAGATGGTTGTTCTTTTGTAGGGTTCTCCTCTCTCCACAGAGAAACACTGGAGCTCTGTTTGAGTGACCATCGGGTTCTAAGTCACCTCCCTGACTAAGGCCCTTCTCCCCTGATCACTCAGTTTGGCCGGGCGGCCTGCTCTAGGAAGAGTCCTGGTGGTTCCAAACTTCTTCCATTTACGGACGATGGTGGCCACTGTGCTCATTGGGACCTTCAATGCTGCAGAAATTTTTCTGTACCCTTCCCCAGATCTGTGCCACGATACAATCCTGTCTCTGAGGTCTACAGACCATTCTTTGGACTTCATGGCTTGGTTTGTGCTCTGACATGCACTGTTAACTGTGGAATCATATATAGACAGGTGTGTGCCTTTCCAAATCACATCCAATCAACTGAATTTACCACAGGTGGACTTCAATCAAGTTGTAGAAACATCTCAAGGATGATCAGTGGAAACAGGATGCAAATGAGCTCAATTTTGGGTGTCATGGCAAAGGCTGTGAATATTTATGTACATGTGATTTTTTTTATTTTTAATAAATGTGCAAAGATTTCAAACAAACTTTTTTACATTGTCATTATGAGGTATGGTTTGTAGAATTTGGAGGAAAATAATGAATTTAATCCATTTTGTAATAAGGCTGTAACATAACAAAATGTGGAAAAAGTAAAGCGCTGTGAATAATTTCCAGATGCACTGTATATATGGAAATGGTTAGGTATTCAGATATTTCTGGTTACTCTTTATCTGTTGCAAGGATCATTTTACTTAAAAAAATATATATTAATCATAAAGAGTTTTCATTTCTACTAACTGTTAGGGAGCCAACATCAGCCATCCTGACACTATTGTTATTCCAAGAACTCATCATTTATCGTCTACAGCCATCAAAGTGAGACATCGAGTGACGGAGTTCTTATAAGTTTACTACCCAGGGGCATCCCTACTCATTGTTTAAGAATCAAAATGAAGCTTGGGGCATTTCTTAGATGAACATGAATATCTCAGTCATTTGCTAAATGTCATTTTTTTTGGAGAAGCCTGAACACTGAAGAAGGTCCTGAATCCAAAAGAAGCCTTAGCTGAACCATTCTAGAGCCTATTCATGTAATCATCACTGCAAACCACTGGGTTTCATGCTGGTCCAAAATTACCTTCTTAGATAGCTAGTCTATGAAAACAACAGAAGTTATTTAATGAATTATTAATTGGAAGTGCTAAAACCAGTTATCATTAACTTGGATGTTTGGACTTTTTATTTTAACATGAAGTTAATCATGTGTTGGTGAACCATTTACATTACTCAGCTCAGTGTTAAGGAGCTTATATAAATCAGATTTTTTGTGTAACAGTACAAAAAATTAAGGGTAGTCTAAGACAGCAGTCACTAACCAGTGATCCATAGACCACTGATGGTCCATGAGAAAATGTTGGTGATCCCCCAGGGGTTCTGCCACAAATCAACATTGGGGCAGATATATAACACCCAATGTTGTTTGCAGTGTTGATCTCAATGCGCGCTGAGAGTCAACACTGTCATCGCGCATTGATACCCAATGCCCTCTCTGTAGTTCTGGCTCCTGTGAGGGAGGTGCAAGGAGTAGTGCAGAGAGCAGGAGGTGAAAAAGGAGGGGACTTCCAATGGCAGACTGTGGTAATTGAAGTACAATTTTATTTTTCAGGTTTGTAGGTTCAATTACTATTGACCAAAATCGTGAAGGTTAATTATTA
>BLSH010047502.1:15324-30768 GCA_018402905.1 Glandirana rugosa | reverse complement strand
CAAGGGGTGAGTGAGCTCACCATCCATCCCTGTCTGTGGCTGATGTCCCTCTTCTTCCCTCTGAGTAAGTACACTAAGGTAAATCAGGGTTCTCAGAGCACCCCTTAATCAGAGTTCCCCTTTACACTAGAGGCCACAGTGTTCCCCTTACATCAGAGTCCTCTAGGTACATGAGTTCTCAGTGTTCCCCCTTAAATCAGGGTTCCCGGAGCATCCTTATGTTAGAGGCCCCAGAGTTCTCCCTTACATCAGAGTCCGCAGAGCCCCCCTTACAGTGAAAGGGAACTCTGTGAGCTCAGATGTAAAAGGGGAACTCTGTGGACTCTGATGTAAAGGGGGACGCTTGTTATTAATGTAATATGATTAGAAATGTTATTTAATAGCAAAATATATGTATAGTTTATACTATAAAAAAATTGCTGTGCGCCACTAAAGCGTTTGGGTTTGACCTGAAGAAAAGGTGGCAACCCTATCCGTCAACCAGATGGAAAATAAGACCACCATCTGCCTGGATTTTGCCGATAGGATCTGATGCTCCATAGGGGAGAGTGCAAGGCCCAAACAGGTCCACCTGAAAAACTGGCAAGCGGACCTGATCAGATAGCTTGTGTGAAAGGGGCCTTATTGAGCGCACCACGTACTCACCGAGCTGCAGACACCCAATCTTAAAGAGGAAGTAAACCCTGATGGGATTTACTTCCTCTTCGTTTAAAAATATAAAAACAAAAAAGTTGCGCTCGTGTATATAACACATGTATCTGACTCAACTGTGTCTAAATAATATAAACCGATCATAAAAAGTCCAAATGTGTTGAATCGTGTGATAAAAAATAAATGAGCAAATACAAATGAGTCCAAATAAATCCAGTTAGTGCAAAGAAATATGTGACAATCTTCTCCAAAAATTCATAAATGTGTGAGCATCCACCACACCACCATTTAAGTGAAAAATCCTCCATCGATATAGATGTATCATTATCCGGAACTCCTGGACCCCTTATTATAGGGGGTCAGGAGACGCCTGTGTGGATACAGACCTCCACTGGGCCACAGCGGTCAGCTTCCAGAGTCCTATCCTCCAAGGAGCATCCGTGTCGCTCAATAGAAGTAAGAAAAAGCCGCAATAGTGTGATATCATTTAAAACCGCGAAGTTTAATGAATTATTGCACTTACAAGTTGTCAGATGAAATCTCACTGCGTGCAGAGAAAGGCCGTTCCTACGATCAGCGGTGACAGCGAGACAGCACTTCCGCCCTATCGATTTCGTCACAAAGAGGGCGCCTTGTAGTACAGGAACCTTTTTTGAAGTCAGAGTGACTTCAATGGTGTACATTAAGATGGCTCCCATTCACTTCAATGGGATTTCTCATGTCAAGCAACTTGGGGCAAGACAAGTCGGAGCGCAAGTCGCCTATGTGTGAACTGGCCCTAAGTAGAAGACTTTGTATCAAAGTGATTAAACATTGAGACGTTTTTACCCTATGATTGCCTCGCTTTCCTCCACACATATTTGGAAACATTTGATCAACATATACGAGTAAGACCAACCCTGTCTGTGCTGGAGAGGTTCCCCTGCTTGTCAAGAAAAACGGCTTGATTCATTTAATCAAATAGACTCTGTGTTAACGGATTATCAGTGCAATCCCACCAGTTCTGCCAATCAGTGCCTCTTCATTCTTTGTCACCTATCAGTGCCTCCTCATCTGTGTCACCCATCAGTGCTGCCTATCAGTGCCCATCAGTGCAGCCTCATCAGTGCACATTAGTGAAGGAGAAAAATGGCCTGTTTTATAACAAACTATGAAAAAAAAAAAAAAATTCTCTAAATTTTTGGGGTTTTTTTTTTCATTTGTTTAGCAAAAAATGAAAAACCCAGTGATGATTAAATACCACCAAAAGAAAGCTCTATTTGTGGGGGGAAAAAAGATAAAAATGCCATATGGGTACAGTGCAGCATGACCGCGCAATTGTCATTCAAAGTGTGACAGTGCTTAAAGTTAAAAATTGGCCTGGGCAGGAAGGGGGTATAAGTGCCCAGTCAGCAAGTGGTTAATTAGCTCCACTTTCATAAGATACGAGGAGAATTCAACGAAGCTGCTGCAGAACTTTTCTGACAGTGACTCATGCACTTTATTCAGGTGGTTCTAAAATGCGTCACTTTGTCGCATTGAATACAAATGTGGAGATAATTAGGACCAACTGTCTTTTGGCGTACAGAAAAATATTGTCTCAGGGCCCGTTCACACTGGAATGCAGTACATGAGAGCCACGTACCTGCGTGCCTTCCCGCATTGCATTCCGATCGCAATGCCCTTGTGATCTGCTGCGGGATCAGTTGAAGTTAAGGACACCCCAAGCGCATTGTGTTTGCCCAGCCCATGCAGTGCATGCACTACTTTTGGTGTGGTGCGATTTCAGCCCATTCAAATCGCACTGCACAGAATTGCATGTGAAGCGCACAGGAACCGCACAGCGTTGCGCTCAAAATCAGCCCTCAGGCAAATTTTGCAAATGTGTCTCTCCTGCATTCTAAAAGTGGCGCAGGATAAGCAAAATTTAAGTACAAGTTCTAGACAGGTATATGAATTTGGCGCAGTCTTCACCACTTTTAGAATGCATGAGAGACACTTTCGCAAAATCTGCCTGCGCCAGTCTTTATGAATTCCGGGGACAGTATTTTATTTCGATTTTGTAGCATTCAGTGTGCCACAATGTAAAATAATTTTAGAACTATCTGACCTTGGTGCACAAGTCGCTGTCAGAATCAAAAGTGTTGCAGATGCTTCATGAATGTGGCACAATACGATAATAAAGAAAAGAGATCATCTGCATTTAAAGGGATAGTTCAACAGCCAATGTAGGTAAGGGGCACCCGTAGATAAAAATAAACTGTGCAAATTAGACCAAAGTTAAAAAATGCCTTTGCTGTAGGTTTAGGCCATTTACTACTTCCTGAAGCCTGGCTAAAAAACTCCTAGAAATGGCATCATTCCATCCTGCCCAAGTCATTGCCAGTTGATTCAAACCCCTCACATGCGTTCTTCTGCTCCCCTGAAACAATAGCTCCGAGCTCAGTGATGCTGCAACAGACGAGATAGTGGGCCACACATGTGCCGGGGTTTGAGAGCTCATGCCTGTGATGGTGGGGGGTGAGCACTAATGGCTGGGAGTGCCTTAGCAACGTCCTAGCAACAAGGAAGGATGGGATGATGCCATCTCTGGGAGCCAGGCTTTGGGAGGTATGTAAATGTCCTACACCTATAACAAGGGAATCGAATTAGCCAGGCAGAAAATTGCCAGCTGAACAAGTGGCTGCATGCAATCAGATGCAGCTGCTGTACATATATTTTGACAGCCGCCAGTGCTGTCATCTATTTGTGCTGTTAGCATGGATGGAGGAAGCTGTTATATTTTATACAGTCAGCCTGCAACAAATAGATCTAAGACCTTGCTGAAATGAGTGTACTACAGTGTTGCCCGTGAAGGGGGTGTGTTTACCAGCACAGGTATTCCATGCAGCCAGTCCCATTGATGCCAATTGGGACTCAGCAGTTGCACAGACACAGTCGCTGCTCCCAAATTGACACTCATGTGGGTGCAACTGTGCGGTCCTGAATCTGATTTGTGAGACCCCAAGAGGCATGACATCCCATGTCAGTCATTGAGAGTTGCCTTAACCACTTCAGCCCCGGAAGGATTTCGCACGTTAGGACCAGAGCACTTTTTGCGATTCGGCACTGCGTCGCTTTAACTGACAATTGCGCAGGCGTGCGACGTTGTACCCAAACAAAATTTGCGTCCTTTTTTTCCCACAAATAGACGTTACTTTTGGTGGTATTTGATCACCTCTGCGTAATTTCCGATCGCCGCTATAAACAAAAGAAGAGCGACAATTTTGCAAAAAAAAAAAAAAAAAAACAAATTTGTTACTTTTTGCTAAAATTCAAATCCACAAAAAAAATATATAAAAAAACATCGGTTTTGGGTTTTGATTTATATTATTCCTCATATTTTTGGTAAAAAAAAAAAATTGCAATCTGCGTTTATTGATTGGTTTGCGCAAAAGTTGCCGCGTTTACGGACGATGAGAATTAATTTCTGGGGTTTTTATTATTTTTTAAATTTTTTTACTAGTAATGGCGGCAATCTGCTGCTATATCGCAGTATCGCTAAAAAATCACAGACATGTCGGAACATTTTGACACTTTTTTGGGACCATTGGCATTTATGCAGCGATCAGTGCTATAAAAATGCACTGATTACTGTGTAAATGCCATTGGCAGTGAAGGGGTTAACCTGCAGGGGGCGCTCTAAGTGTTAACTGTGTTCCCTGGGCGTGTTCTGTGTGCGGGCTGCCCTGGCTGGGGAAAGGGTATGATCACGGCTTCCATATAGAGGAAACCAGTGATTACAGCCCTTCCCCCTCTATGAGAAAGGAGATCCATGTTTACTCACACAGACCTCCATTCTCTCACTGTGGGGGGCCATCGCGGGTAGCCGGCGGCAATCGAGTCCGCCCTACCCGCTCCCAGGCCCCCCCCCCCAGACACTGAGAGTGTGCCTCCGGCAGCGCGCACTCACAGCACTAGTTATCGCAGCGGTTTGCGATAACGAGCCACTCTGTCCCCGTCAGACTGCGGTCAGCAAGTGGTTAAAGGAGTTGTAAAGGCAGAAAGCATTCTATGCATTAAGATAAAAAAAAAACCTTCTGTGTGTAGCAGCCTCCCCAGCACCCCCAATTACTTACCTGAGCCCCTTCTCTCTCCAGCGATGTCCACGAGTGTCTTAGCCATCCAGGGTACCCCTCCTGATTGACTGAGACACAGCAGCGGTGCCATTGGCTCCTGCGGCTGTCAAAGTCAGTTACCCAATCGGGGGAGAGTGGGGGCGGGGCCGAGTCAGGGCTCTGTGTCTGAATGGACACACAGAGCTCTGCCTCAGCTTGGGTGCCCCCATAGCAAGCTGGTAGCTGAGGGGGCACTCAACAGGAGGGAGGGGCCAGGAGCAGCAAAGAGAGACCCGAGAAGAGGAGAACCCGGGATGCTCTGTGCAAAACAAACTGCACAGAGGAGGTAAGTATAACATGTTTATTATTATTTTTTTTTTTTTTTAAACTAGACTTTACAATCACTTTAATGTACACTACTGAAGTCACTCTGACCTTAGAAAAGGCTCCTGTACTACTTCAAGGCGACTTCTATCCGACTTGTGCCCATAGACTTTAACCACTTCAGCCCCGGAAGTGACAATTGCACAGTCATGCGGTGTTGTACCCAAACAAAATCGATGTCTTTTTTTCCCCACAAATAGAGCTTTCTTTTGGTGGTATTTTATCACCTCTGCGGCTTTTATTTTTTGCTAAACAAAGAGCAACAATTTTGAAAAAAAAAAAAAAAACATTTTTTTTTACTTTTTGCTATAATACATATCCAAAAAATAAAAATGTCTTCCTCAGTTTAGGCAGATATATATTCTTCGACATATTTTTGGTCATTAACCATGCCGACCGGCGATCGGTATCTGACGGCGACAAGGTGGCTGGTGAGCGCAAATCGCCGTCATACGACGGCGGCCGCGAGACCGAGCCTAGTGAGCGCGCGCGCGCGCCACCGGAGGCGCGCCCGCGCGCTCATTGTGTTCGGGGAGGGCCAGGGAGCGGGTGCGGTGGCTTTCATTGCCGCCGGCTACCCGCGATGGCCCCCCCGGAGCGAAGGAACGGAGGTCCGTGTATGTAAACACGGACCTCCGTTCTGTGAAGGGGGAAGGGCTGTGATCACAGCCTTCCTGTACATGGAGGCTGTGACCACTTCCCTTCCCCAGCTAGGGCAGTCCCCACACAGTTAGAACACGCCCAGGGAACACTGTTAACCCTTAGAGCGCCCCCTGCAGGTTAACCCCTTCACTGCCAATGGCATTTACACAGTAATCAGTGCATTTTTATAGCACTGATCGCTGTATAAATGCCAATGGTCCCAAAAAAGTGTCAAAATGGTCCGACATGTCCACTGAAATATCGCAGTACCGCTAAAAATCGCAGATCGCCGCCATTACTAGTAAAAAAAAAAAAAAAAAAACCCCAAAAATGAATTCTCATCATCCGTAAACGCGACCACTTTTGCGCAAACCAATCAATAAACGCCGATTGCGATTTTTTTTATCACAAATATGAGGAAGAATATAAATCGGCCAAAACCGATGAAAAAAAATGTTTTTTTATATTTTTTTTTTGGATTTGTATGTTAGCAAAAAGTAAGAAATTTGGGTTTTTTTGCAAAATTGTCGCTCTTCTTTTGTTTATAGCGGCGATCAGAGATGACGCAGCGGTGATCAAATACCACCAAAAGAAAGCTCTATTTATGGGGAAAAAAGGACGCAAATTTCGTTTGGGTACAACGTCGCACGACCGCACAATTGTCAGTTAAAGCGATGCAGTGCCGAATCGCAAAAAGGGCTCCGGTCCTAAAGCTGGAAATCCTTCCGGGGCTGAAGTGGTTAAAATTGCAATAGGGGTATATTATTAGGGTTGCGCAAAAGTTATCGCGTCTACTATGGAAATTGATTTATGGCATTTTTATTATTATTGTTTTTTATTATTTTTTTTTTTTACTAGTAATGGTGGTGACATGAGATTTTTATCGGGACTGCGGCATTGCGGTGGACAGATCAGACACTTTTATGAGACCAATGACATTTATACAGCGATCAGTGCTTTAAATAGCCACTGATTACTGCTTACATTGGCAAGGAAGGGGTTAAACTGTAGGGGGCAATCAAGGGGCTAACTGTGTTCCCTCACTGTGTTCTAACTGTGTGGGGGCTAGGCTAGCCGGGGCATGACAGATCTAACTGTTTCCGATCACTGGGAACAGTAGATCACTGTCATGTCCCCCGACAGAACGGGGATCTGCTGTGTTTAGATTGGCAGATCCCCGTTCTGCCTCTGTAGTAGGCGATCACAGTTCGCCGGTGGACATCAAGTCCATCCGACCCGTGAGCACGCTCACGTAGTATGCAGTGGGCAGGACGCAACTGTGCCTGCATGAGCCACCGTACAGCTACGGCGATTCGCGCAGGAGAGCCAACCTGCCGCCGTATAACGATGGCAGCTGGTCGGCAAGGGGTTACTGGAAGTCGCCTCCACATCAGATGGTCATGTATATTGATGTGATTTGGATCCGACATTACAGGAAGATTACCCAGGCATTCCCGAAAGTCGCATCAAAGTAGTACTCAAGTTGCCAGCAAATCACCAGGAAGTCATCGTGCAAAGTTGCAACTTTCAGGTCGCAGTAGTGTGAACCGGGCCTCAGGGCCATGCGTAGGGTTGCCACTTCATCCCTTAAGACCGCATTCACACATAGGCGATCCGACTTGCAGGGCGACTCTGAGTCGCCCCGCTCAAGGCATTTTTTGTAATAGAAGTCAATGCAAGTCGCCTCTAAAGTAGTACAGGAACCTTTTTCTAAGTCAGAGCGACTTGAGACGCTCCTATTTAGAACGGTTCCATTGCAATGCATGGAGGCGACTCAAGTCGTCTATGTGTAAACCGGCACTTAAACCCCAACCCACATTAATTACACAGGTTCTGTGGCTGCTTAATGTGATAATTAAACTTACTTGGTGCTTTACCTGCATTAAATTAGCCCCAGAACCTGTGTAATTAATATGCATCCTGGATTAAAGGGATGACGTGGCAACCCTACCTTAAGCGAATGGGACCATGCTGCAACCAGCCTAAAACCACATACGATGCACGCGGTTGCGGTGTGGTGGCCCTGCATTTACAGAGATAAAACAGGCAGTGAGGAGGTGACATTTCAACTCCTCACTTCCCGTCAAATGCCCCTGAAAAGTGATCTACCTCCGGTCGCTTTTCAGAGGGGCGGCAAAAGCTGCTGCAAGTATAAACAAAGCATTAAATTTGGTGTACACTGATTATTTCGGGGGGGCTGAATGAAAATAATGAAACACATCTCTCCTTCCATGCTATACAGCGCACATAGAGAAATCTCCATCAGCCAGCATCTGTCAGAATACTGGAACAGCGGCTGCATCTGGTTGGATGCAGCTGCTGTTTGACTGATAATTTTCTGCACACTCCTTCAATTTTTCAATCAAGGGATGTTGGGCGGGACAAGGCCACCCATGCAGCGAATTCACTCAGGTTGCTCAGCTGAAATTCATATAGGGTGCATGCATTTTTATGGCCCGTACACACGATCCGAAAATCAGACAAGATTGTCTGTCGGGTTTTTTTTGCATGCTAGTCGCATATCGAAAATGGAGCGGTTACTAAAGTTAGGGAAAATTCTTGTTTGATGGAATAAAAAAATTGGAAGCGATGTAATGTGTTGTATTTGTATTTTCGCATGACAACTGTACTGATTAACCACTTAACCCCCGGAAGGATTTACCCTCTTCCTGACCGGAGCACTTTTTGCGATATGGCACTGCGTAGATTTAACTGACACTTGCGCGGTCGTGCGACGTTGTACCCAAACTAAATTGACGTCCTTTTTTTCCTACAAATAGAGCTTTCTTTTGGTGGTATTTGATCACCTCTGCGGTTTTTATTTTTTGCGCTATAAACAAAAAAAGGACTGACAATTTAAAAAAAAACAATATTTTTTATTTTTTGCTATAATAAATATCCAAATAAAAAAAAATATAAAAACAACTGGATTCATCAGTTTAGGCCAATATATATTATTCCTCATATTTTTGGTAAAAAAAAAAAAAAAAAATCGCAATCGGCGTTCATTGATTGGTTTGTGCAAAAGTTGCCGCGTTTACAAACTATGAGAATTTATGGCATTTTCACTATTTTTTTACTAGTAATGGCGGCGATCTGCGATTTTTATCGGGACTGCGATATTGCGATGAACAGATCGGACATTTTTGACACTTTTTTGGGACCAATGACATTTCGGCCTCATACACACGGACGTTTTTTGACGCCTGCGTTTTCTGGCGTTTTTTGCAGCTCTCCATGTTAGTCAATGGCCCCATAAAAACGCTGACGTTTTTGAGCTGTAGTTGGCGTCGGCGTTAGTGAGCTGAAACTAGAACCCACGGCCAGTGCGTTCTGAGGCTGTAACATTTTGAGATTTTTTGAAGCCAACGCCGCAAAACGCCAACTAACGCCAACAAACACCAACTAATATAGTACCGGCGTTTTTTGACGACAAATAGCAGAGGGATGTTATCTTTTAAAAACGCCTATTGACGCCGACTCTCACTAACGCTCGCTAATGCCAATGCAATACGCTGAAAAATGCAGATTTTTTTTCCTTGACATCGGGCTTGACGTTTTGTTTATTTTTTAAGAAACGTCCTTGTGTATGAGGCCTTATACAGCGATCAGATCTAAAAATAGCCACTGATTACTGTATAAATGTCATTGTCAGGGAAGGGGTTAACCTGCAGGGGGCAATCAAGGGGTTAAGTGTGTTCCCTCACTGTGTTCTAACTGTATGGTGGCTGGGCTGCCAGGGGCATGAGAGATCTGACTGATCCCAATCACAGGCATCAGTAGATCACTGTCATGCAGTGTCAGAACGGGGAACCACCGTGTTTACATTGCTGGCAACTGCGCATGCCAACATATAGGTACATTGATTCGCGCAGGAGAGCCGAACTGTCGCATTATATCTGCGTGAGGAGGTTGGCAAGCAGTTAGATGAAAATCGTACGATCTGGTATCATACGAGATATATTTTCGTCCATGTCCAATCGGATTATATCGGATGAACTGTCATGATCGGCTCTCGATAGCTCTGTACTAACGATCCTTTTATCGCATGATTGCTTTGAAATCGGTATTTTTCCATCTGATTTTCAGATTGTGTGTGCAGGCCATTAGGCGGGCCATACATTATACACATAGGTGTGCGTAACCTATTGCATTAGGGTGTGCACCCCAAAGCTCAAACACACATCTGTGTGTGTGTATATATATATATAACTCAGTTTACTATACTTCAGTTATGTATGAACACAGTGAGTGATTGGTACTGATCACTCACTGTGTTCATTCACAAAAGGAAGGGACCTGTAAATCACATAGTGGCCCAGGCAGCAAGGGGAATCTGTGCCACATGGGGTGTTTAGGGTGTGCCCAGGCACACATGGCACACCCTGCGCGCACACCTATGGATTATATAATTCTCTTGTACAATTTTCCTTTAGATTTACCAAAACCACATACTATGAGTTCACACCTAAACACTTTCAATTTGCATGCAATCATGCAGGCCATTGCACTACATAATTGAAAGTAAAGCCTCGTAAACGCGGGAAGACGATCGTACGTACGATCGTTGCAAATCGTATGTTGGATAATGTAACTTGCATACTGACTGCACTACACGATCATACGACCACAGAAGAACGTTCAGGTGCATGTAATTAGCATCCGGCCATTCCTGACTTTGGAGCATGCGTGATTTGCACAATACTACTTGTTATACCAACTGCTCTGTACACACGATACAACGGTCGTATGAGAGCTTGTTGGTACGACGACCAAGTTTTCTAGTCTGCTCATACAACTCCCTTGTATGACCGTCGTATGTCGGTTGTTCTAATCGCGCATACGAACGATCGATATTGCATACAACGGTCGTTTATACGACCTGTTGTATACGATCGTCGTCCCGTGTGTACGAGTCTTAAATCTAAAGGAAATTGAACAAGAAAATTGTATAATGTATGGCCAGCTTTAGGGCTCATGTGCACATGCTTTTCTGTTTCTGTGATCGCTCTTCAGGCAGCAATAGACAGGCAGTTAAGAGGCGTTAGACTGCCTCCTCACCACCTGTTTTACCCCCCTATAGCAGACAACTGCACTGAGTGTGTCAAGTTGTTTATCTCGTAATGTGAAGCAAAGCATCGCGGCTCCAGCATGTGTACACCCCCGGGTGTAAAGTAGGAGTGGTTGAGAGGCAGTATAAATGTGGCTTGGCTGTGGGGTTTTACCACCCCTCAATTGAAAGTGTTAATGAAGACTATAGGGCCTTGAAATCACACAGGAACACAACCCACGTTCTTGTGTAGCCTATTCATCTGAATGGGCTGCAAACTGCACCGGCACACAGTAAACGTTGTACTGCGGCACCATGCGACTTGGTGCCTGCAAATGCACTGTGAGTTGGCACCTGCAGCAGATTGCAAAGGCGGTGCATGTGCGCGGTGTTCTGGCATGAACTGGCTTCTTAGGGTTCAAAATAAACACAATTCTATGTCACCTCTACATATATAGAATAGAATATAGTGTGCTACCCCCTTGTCACATGATCAGCCTCCATTGAATGCACAGGATCCTCCATGATGGCATCCACTCCCATCCTATGACTGCAAAGCTGAAAATCCTGCAACATCTGTGCCCCCCTGTCAGCTGATCCTGCAATCCTCCTCCTCCTCCTCCCAGTCCTCTATGAAGGATCCATCTGATGCATTGCATGGATTAGAAATTCTCCCATAGTGCACCTTATAGGACTGTCCTATGCTATGGATCTCCTGCTAGATCTGCAGATCTCCCCCTGGTGCCCCGATGAGGAGGATGCAGTGACCCCCCTGTGTATTGTCAGCCTTCTATCTCTATGACAGCTGAGCACAGCCATCCCCCTTCATATAACCCTATTGTTGTTCTAGGCAATGCCAGGGGGGTAAGAAGATGCCAGCTGCAGCGACCAATCAGATGATGGCATTCGGCTATTTTCACAAGACAGAGCAGTCATAGCTGCCTGCTGATTGGCCGCTGCAGTGATTGCTCTCAGCATCCCCACAATGGCAGCGCACGGCTCCGCTACTCACGTTGCTTTCAGCGCTCCGGGCTTCAGCATCACCTCGATCTTATACTTGGCCCCGGTCAGTAATTTGATGGTCCGGTTCTGGCCGAACCTCTGCCCGTCCACCTTAAAATACACCGGGCCGTCATTGGGCTGAATCTTCAGGGAGACCGCGATCTTCACCAGGTTCGGGATCTCCCCCATGTCTGCCCTGACACTGACAGCTGGGCGGAGAGAGGAGGAGGGATCGGCGCTCCCTATGGGACCCGCACACTGGGATGGAGGAGGAAGGACGGGCAATCCGCTGATTTCTGGGCAATCTAATCCTCTGCGATTGCAGCATTCTAATCCCTTCTCCGGGAGGGAGGAGGGGACAGGTCTGCTCCCTGGACACAATCCCACCATACACTCCTCTACAGGGGCAGTATACAGTATATATGATGATCAGTATACAGTATATATGATGATCAGGATGCAGTATATATGATGAGCAGTATACAGTATATGTGATGATCAGTGTATATGATGATCAGTATATATGATGATCAGTATATATGGTGATCAGTGTACAGTATATATGATGATCAGGATGCAGTATATATGATGATCAGTATACAGTATATATGATGATCAGTATATATGATGATCAGTATATATGATGATCAGTATATATGATGATCAGTATACAGTATATATGATGATCAGTATACAGTATATATGATGATCAGTATACAGTATATATGATGATCAGTATATATGATGATCAGGATACAGTATATATGATGATCAGTATATATGATGATCAGTATACAGTATATATGATGATCAGTATATATGATGATCAGTATACAGTATATATGATGATCAGTATATATGATGATCAGTATACAGTATATATGATGATCAGTATACAGTATATATGATGATCAGTATATATGATGATCAGTATACAGTATATATGATGATCAGTATACAGTATATATGATGATCAGTATATAGGAGCAGTATACAGTATATATGATCAGTATACAGTATATATGATGATCAGTATACAGTATATATGATGATCAGTATATATGATGAGCAGTATACAGTATATATGATGATCAGTATACAGTATATATGATGATCAGTATATATGATGAGCAGTATACAGTATATATGATGATCAGTATATATGATGATCAGTATACAGTATATATGATGATCAGTATATATGATGATCAGTGTACAGTATATATGATGATCAGTATATAGGAGCAGTATACAGTATATATGATCAGTATACAGTATATATGATGATCAGTATACAGTATATATGATGATCACTATATATGATGATCAGTATACAGTATATATGATGAGCAGTATACAGTATATATGATGATCAGTATACAGTATATATGATGATCAGTATACAGTATATATAGGAGCAGTATACAGTATATATGATGATCAGTATATATGATGATCAGGATACAGTATATATGATGATCAGTATACAGTATATGTGATGATCAGTATATATGATGATCAGTATACAGTATATATGATGATCAGGATACAGTATATATGATGATCAGTATATAGGAGCAGTATACAGTATATATGATGATCAGTATACAGTATATATAGGAGCAGTATACAGTATATATGATGATCAGTATATTTGATGATCAGGATACAGTATATATGATGATCAGTATACAGTATATATAGGAGCAGTATACAGTATATATGATGATCAGTATACAGTATA
Organism: Glandirana rugosa; assembly: GCA_018402905.1. Taxonomy (NCBI): domain Eukaryota; kingdom Metazoa; phylum Chordata; class Amphibia; order Anura; family Ranidae; genus Glandirana; species Glandirana rugosa. The sequence continues at coordinate 17,219 of BLSH010047502.1, read as the reverse complement.
TATAGGAGCAGTATACAGTATATATGATGATCAGTATATATGATGATCAGGATACAGTATATATGATGATCAGTATACAGTATATATGATGATCAGTATATATGATGATCAGTATACAGTATATATGATGATCAGTATACAGTATATGTGATGAGCAGTATATATGATGATCAGTATACAGTATATGTGATGAGCAGTATATATGATGATCAGTATACAGTATATATGATGATCAGTATATATGATGACCAGGATACAGTATATATGATGATCAGTATACAGTATATATAGGAGCAGTATATTTGATGATCAGTATACAGTATATGTGATGATCAGTATATATGATGATCAGTGTACAGTATATATGATGATCAGTATACAGTATATATGATGATCAGTATATATGATGATCAGGATACAGTATATATGATGATCAGTATACAGTATATATAGGAGCAGTATACAGTATATATGATGATCAGTATATTTGATGATCAGGATACAGTATATATGATGATCAGTATACAGTATATATAGGAGCAGTATACAGTATATATGATGATCAGTATATTTGATGATCAGGATACAGTATATATGATGATCAGTATACAGTATATATGATGATCAGTATATATGATGAGCAGTATACAGTATATATGATGATCAGTATACAGTATATGTGATGAGCAGTATATATGATGATCAGTATACAGTATATGTGATGAGCAGTATATATGATGATCAGTATACAGTATATATGATGATCAGTATATATGATGATCAGGATACAGTATATATGATGATCAGTATACAGTATATATAGGAGCAGTATATTTGATGATCAGTATACAGTATATGTGATGATCAGTATATATGATGATCAGTGTACAGTATATATGATGATCAGTATACAGTATATATAGGAGCAGTATACAGTATATGTGATGATCAGTATATATGATGATCAGTATACAGTATATATGATGATCAGTATATATGATGATCAGTATACAGTATATATGATGATCAGTATACAGTATATATGATGATCAGTATACAGTATAGATGATGATCAGTATATATGGTGATCAGGATACAGTATATATTATGATCAGTATACAGTATATGTGATGATCAGTATATATGATGATCAGGATGCAGTATATATGATGATCAGTATACAGTATATATGATGATCAGTATATATGATGAGCAGTATACAGTATATATGATGATCAGTATACAGTATATGTGATGATCAGTATATATGATGATCAGTGTACAGTATATATGATGATCAGTGTATATGATGATCAGTATATATGATGATCAGGATACAGTATATATGATGATCAGTATACAGTATATATATAGGAGCAGTATACAGTATATATGATGATCAGTATATTTGATGATCAGTATACAGTATATGTGATGAGCAGTATATATGATGATCAGTATACAGTATATGTGATGATCAGTATATATGATGATCAGTGTACAGTATATATGATGATCAGTATACAGTATATATGATGATCAGTATATATGATGAGCAGTATACAGTATATGTGATGATCAGTGTATATGATGATCAGTATATATGATGATCAGGATACAGTATATATGATGATCAGTATACAGTATATATATAGGAGCAGTATACAGTATATATGATGATCAGTATATTTGATGATCAGTATACAGTATATATGATGATCAGTATACAGTATAGATGATGATCAGTATATATGATGATCAGGATACAGTATATATGATGATCAGTATACAGTATATATAGGAGCAGTATACAGTATATATGATGATCAGTATATTTGATGATCAGATATATGACATATGACGAGGATATATATATGACATATGACTAGTAGTAT
>BLSH010047501.1:12807-29510 GCA_018402905.1 Glandirana rugosa | reverse complement strand
GGGTATAGCACCCTCTAATGTGCTAGAAGTAGAATGGCTAGAGTTTTGTGAGAGTAGGTTGCCTGGGCGCATTTTGATCTGGGTTAGGCATGAGCAGAGCTGGGTGACTCACAGGCAGCATCACCAAGACCTCCCACTTCTTTCCAGAATGTTCTAGTGTTTTCTGGAAAGGAAGGAGGAGAGGTGGTGTGGAGCTGTCTGGGGTGTTCTGTGGAGCCCTGACAAATCCACAATTTAGATTGGCAGGGGGCAGGCCTCCTTAAATACTTAGGGTCAGCCCAGCTGGGGAGGAGTTGGTGATTGGATGGAAGATGGAGATGGAGTGTTAGGCTGTTGGGGCCTTTGAGGAAGCTCCCCAGTCTGGTGGGTGACCTTGGGCCTTGGCTCGGGTGCGAATGGGACACTCTTACAACCCACAGAGGTGTCCTGACCAGGAGGCCTTATCTGCTATACTCTAGGCCTTATTGACTACCATGCGAGCTCCAACGCTGGGCCTCCGCCCCAAAATTAAGGGGGTGACACCATTTTAACCGCACCAGGTGACACCAACCCTAGTGATGCCACTGGCCTGCCTATCAGTTTTGCAGACGTCAGCCTGTCTGGCACCAAGGGGGCGGTGCCATGCCCTATAGAAGACCCAGTGTTCCCTACTAGCAGACACCACAAGGCAGAGGAGCAAGATGGCGGAGTGTGTTCGTGTGTTTCCAGTGCTGACCTGGTTGCTTGATCTGCAGGAGTGGACACCGGTGTCCAGTTGGAGCATTGCGGGGAATACACCCTCCGGTTGATTGAAGGGAGGGAGCGACTGTACCTGCTGTGTCCAGAATGCTGGATACCAACCGCGGTGGTCAGTGCATGGACCCGGTGTGGTCATTGTTGCGAGCCGCTCACTCGGCTTGCATCCAGCCAGCAGGAGCCTCAGTACTACAATGTGGACCTACAGTCAGGACTGTGTCATGTGCAGCCACGGAAGTCCTGGAGCAGGTCTGGAATCATCGCCGAATGGTGGGGTGGAGCCTGAGCCTGGTGACTCCCATGCGAACATCCGTGACATGAGGGAAGAGGAGTCTGTAGTGGCCTGCGGGATGGTCGGGGACCTGGTAACTGTAAGTACTGCCCAGCAGGACCCAGTAAAAGTCCCTTAAATGCCAGGTGCTTCTATGATGTCCCTTGCTAGCCCCACCTGGAAGGAGCCAGTGCAGGAAGAAGATGTGCCCTCAGGTGAGCCAGGAGGGGAAGGCGAGGACAGGGCCATGGATTTGGGTTCCCCCAGACTGCAAGTGGAGTTTGGTTCCCTGGAAGAGATAGCAGATTGGTCTTCCCACAGCAGCTCGGAGGAGGAATGGAAGTTGGGAGGCTCTCAGGTCCAGGAAATCCAGTCCGGGGTGGTAGATGTTCCAGATCTGGCTATGAGAGCTGAAGAAGCTGCAGGAACCCCCATCTGCAGCAGACAACTCTTTTACAACAGACCCTCCACCACCCAGACCAGAGCAGCTGAATACAGGCAGCGGGTCAAGATGTCCCCCAACGCTTGTATCCTGCCAGGAAAAGGGAAGCCCAGAGAACTGCCCAGGTTTTCCAGGTTCCAGCGGGAAGTTCAGTGGAAAGTTGCTCTGGAATGGGGTCTGGACTACCCTTATGTTGCTCCTGACACTATGGACATTGTGGAGAACTCCCGGGAAGGATGACCCAGTGTGGGAGTACTTGCACATCCCCAAGCCTTTGTGGGTACCAGAGTGTAAGGAGACCTGGGCCCACTTTGAGGACATTCAGAAGGAATGGCGGCTGGGGAGAGCAATCTACAAAGACAGAGTGGTGGTTGTTACAGCTGGACAGTCTGCCAGGAGCCACTCTGTCTCCATCAGGGAGGAAGGGGGAGGTAGGAAAAGACTGCCTGACCCACATTTCTATGCATGAAGGGCTGTTGGAGTGTACAGCGCATCAATGAAATGGCCACATGGACTGCTGTGAAGGTTGCAGAGTGTGTGTTCCTTTTTCCCTGTCTCTTTGGCAGGATCAGACCGGCCTGCCAACCTGTGCTGTGCCCAATGGATGGACTTTCCTGTTGATGGACGCTGGATGAGGTCTGATTCTTAATCTGACTCGTTAAGGAGCCTGGTAGTCCGGGAGGGGGGGGGGGGGCCCTCCCACCAGGAACTCCAAAGAGAATTTTCCAATTCTTATGCTGTGTTTTCTCCTCCTTATTGTTTCTGTCAGCAGGTCTATAACCCCCTGACAGTAAACCCTGTACAGTGTATAGACAGTTTTTAGGACAGGATGTTGTTATGTTTCTGACTTCACAGGACCTCTTTGGATGGAACGGCTGTCCATCCATCTCTGGCTGGAGTCGAAGAAGAAAACAAATCCTGCAGGAAAAGTATTTCCCTTGAGGGGGAGGTGCTCTGGCTCAAAATGTGATGTTGTGTTATGTTGCTGTTAGCTACAGGGACCTGTAGTTAGGTGTATAGTGTGATGTATATGATGTAAATACCAACAAAATATCTTCTATCTTCCACTTCCAAAACTTTTTTTCATGAGATGCCCTTGCTTCTGGGCCCAGGGGCCTATTTTTGTAAATTTGTAAATTCCCAGCTAAGGGGCTAGCTGGATGTTGGGGGGGGGGGGGTGTAGCCCTCTCTAATGTGCTAGAAGTAGAATGGCTAGAGTTTTGTGAGAGTAGTTTGTCTGGGTGCATTTTGATCTAGGTTGGGAGAGCAGAGCTGGGTGACTCACAGGCAGCATCACCAAGACCTCCCACTTATTTTCCAGAATGTTCTAGTGTTTTCTGAAAAGTAAGGAGGAGAGGTGGTGTGGAGCTGTCTGGGGTGTTCTGTCGAGCTCTGACCAATCCCCAATTTGGATTGGCAGGGGGGAGGCCTCCTTAAATACTTAGGGTCAGCCCAGCTGGGAGGAGTTGGTGATTGGATGGAAGATGGAGATGGAGTGTTAGGCTGTTGGAGCCTTTGAGGAAGCTCCCCAGTCTGGGGGGGTGACCTTGGGCTTGGGCTCGGGTGCGGATGGGACACTCTTACAACCCACAGAGGTGTCCTGACCAGGAGGCACAAGAGGAGCAAGAGAGGACAGCAGGGGCGCATGCGCAGTCACTGAAGATGGCGCACATTCTCTGAGAGAGCTCCGGTATCTTCTCCACTCTCCACGGCCCCCCGCTCCGCATCCATCGCATCAAAAGCTCTGGGGGGTAAGTGCAGCCGATCAGCAATCATCCCAGGCAAAAATCCACTGCTCCACCGTCCCCATAGTGCATTGCGCGCATACGGCGCACACAGCTCCTCCCAGTTGGGCGGTCTCCCGCTGTCTGCGTGCTTTTTGCTCTGACAGTTTATTTATATGGCAGGGCGGGGCCACCCGCCCCTTCTGATGTCATGTGATATAGGAGGGGGTGGATCACGCGCTTACGTCACTGAGTGGCCCCGCCCTGCCATATAAATGAACTGTCACAACAAACCAAACTCAGTCGGCGGGAGCCCTCCCACAGAGGAGGCCCTCGCTCACCCCCCCACCCCCATCCTGGCCAGCCAGGTTGCATGCTTGGATAAGAGTCTGGTTTGGATTTTAGGAGGGACCCCACGTCAATTTTTTTTTACATTTTGGCGCAGAGTTCCCCTTAAAATCCATACCAGACCCAAAGGGCCTGGTTTGGACTGGGGTGGGGCCCCTCCGCAAATTCTTTCAGTGATTTTTTCTGTATATTGCCGGGAGCCAGCAATACATTAGACCCACAATAATAAATGACAATTTTTCTTTCACAAATGTAATATTGCTCTGGCACTGTTCTAAATATCGCAGAGGTGCACTCTTTTACAGGCAGATTAAGGGAGCCCCCCCCCCCACACGCACATTATTTAACCACTTCAGCTCTGGAAGGATTTCCCACTTCAGGACCAGAGCACTTTTTGTGATTCGGCACTGCGTCGCTTTAACTGACAATTGCGCAGCCGTGCGACGTTGTACCCAAACAAAATTTGCATCCTTTTTTTCCCCACATATATAGCTTTTTTTTGGTGGTATTTGATCACCTCTGTGTCATTTCTGATCGCCGCTATAAACAAAAAAAGAGCGACAATTTTGCAAATAAACCCAAATTTCTTACTTTTTGCTAAAATACAAATCCAAAAAAAAATATATAACAAAACATTTTTTTCCATTGGTTTTGGTCGATTTATATTCTTCCTCATATTTTTGGTGAAAAAAATTGCAATTGGTGTTTATTGATTGGTTTGCGCAAAAGTTGCCACATTTACGGATGATGAGAATTCATTTCTGGGGGTTTTTATTATTTTTTTACTAGTAATGGCGGCGATCTGCAATTTTTAGCGGTACCGCGATATTGCGGCGGACATGTCGGACCATTTTGACACTTTTTTGGGACCACTGACATTTATACAGCGATCAGTGCTATAAAAATGCACTGATTACTGTGTAAATACCATTGGCAGTGAAGGGGTTAACATGGAGGGGGCGCTCTAAGGGTTAACTGTGTTCCCTGGGTGTGTTCTAACTGTGTGTGGGCTGCCCTGGCTGGGGGAAGGGAGTGATCACGGCTTCCATATACAGGAAGCCTGTGATCACAACCCTTCCCCCTCTAACAGAACGGAGATCTGTGTTTAATTACACAGACCTCCGTTCTTTCACTGTGGGGGGGGGGCATCGCAGGTAGCCGGCAGCGATCGAGTCCGCCCTACCTGCTCCCTGGCCCCCCCCTCCCGCAGCTATATCGAGCCACTCTGTGGCAAGTGGTTAAAGGAATATTTCATTTTTATTGTTTCACTTTAAGCATTATTAAAATCTCTGCTCCTGAAAAAACAATTGATTTAAAAACTTTTTTTTGCATTGATACATGTCCCCTAGTGCAGGACCCGGGTCCCCATACACTTTTTAGGGCAATAACTTGCATTTAAAATTAGCACAAAGACTTTAGCGGTGTTTGAATGTTCGCATAAATTTTTTGCCTGTTCGCATGTTCTGGTGCGAACCGAACTGGGGGGTGTTCGGCCCATCCCTACTGAGATACATAGTTATCTTTGGCCTAATGTCATTGTTCTTTTTTTGCAGGCCTTTTTCTTTTTTATGAAGTTACATGTTTGTTTGTAATGCTATTCATGATTTCACGTTTTATGTTTTCTTTCCAGATGCTTTTATACAACTTAATTGCTTTGAGAGACACTGGAATTTTCAATTGTACATTTTGACTGATATCCCAACTCAGACAAAGCTACCATTTGCAATCTACTGATGTGAGCCCATGGCTTTGAAAATAATGTCCTTTAATGTTAAAGGTTTGAATCCCATTAAAAAAAAGGTGGCTGGCCTTGAAAGAGTTTAAAAATTCTGGGGCAGATGTGGCCATTGTCCAAGAGACGCACTTTCGTTCTGGAGGGTCCTTTAAATTTGCCTCTAAACACTTTCCTACCTCGTATGTAGCCTCTGACTCCACAGGCAAAGCAAGGGTAGCAATTCTAATTAAGCGTTCCTGTGCCCTCTAAGTGAAATCTCATCTGGACTCTCACGGGCGTTCTGTGATACTATCCTGTGAATATATGACCACCCCTGTTACTCTTATGACTGTATATGCTCCTAATACCGGTCAGATTGGTTTCCTCAAATCAGTATTAGAGACCTTGCAGGGTATGGTGCAGCCTTCATGATAGTGGGAGGGGATTTCAATGTTGTGTACTCTGCATCAAATGACAGACAGGCCTTGTTTAACCCCAACACCTCTAACCGGGCACATGCTCTGTCTGTCTACTTCCTTTTGCAAGCTTCTTCGCACCCATCGCCTTCTGGATGCCTGGCAAATTAAACACCTCTCTAGTGGGCAATACACATTTTATTCCCCTGCCCACAAAATTAATTCGAGGCTAGATCATTTCTTAATCTCTGCCCCCCCTTCTAACTATTGTAGTGTCCGCAGAGATTGGACCACTCACCTGGTCTGACCACTCCCCCATCTTTCTAGACTTGGCCATGCCTGACATACTCCCAAAAACATGTCACTGGCGACTTAACAAATTCCTCCTCAGCCATGAAGGTGCTAGAGCACAGTTATCACAAGCTCTAACAGAATATTTCCAGTTTAACAAGGGCTCAACCTCGGAGGCGACCCCTTTGTGGGAAGCACATAAGACAGTTTTCAGAGGTCAATATATTTCTATAGGCACTCGTCTAAAGAAAGACAACAATGCTAAAAAAAAATGATATTATGGCTAAGCTGCAAACCTCTGAGAAACAATTACCTTGACACTCCACGGTGGCTCGTCTCCAGGAAGTGACCAGATTACGTGATCAACTTAAAGCTATACACACACACCGTGTGGCCAGATCCCTCATATGGTCTAAACATAAATTTTACAAATACTCTAATAAACCTCATAGAACGTTAGTGAATAGACTTAACCACTTCAGCTCCGGAAGGATTTCCAGAGCCCTTTTTGCGATTCGGCACTGCGTCGCTTTAACTGAAAATTGCGCGGTCGTGCAACGTTGTACCCAAACGCAATTTGCGTCCTTTTTTTCCCACAAATAGAGCTTTCTTTTGGTGGTATTTGATCACCGCTGCGTCATTTCTGATCGCCGCTATAAACAAAATAAGAGCGACAATTTTGCAAAAAAAACCACATTTCTTACTTTTTGCTAAAATACAAATACAAAAAAAAAAATATAAAAAAACATTTTTTTCATCGGTTTTGCCCAATTTATATTCTTCCTCATATTTGTGATAAGAAAAATCGCAATCGGCGTTTATTGATTGGTTTGCGCAAAAGTGGTCGCATTTACGGATGATGAGAATTAATTTCTGGGGTTTTTATTTTTTTTTATTTTTTACTAGTAATGGCGGCGATCTGCGATTTTTAGCGGTACTATGATATTTCAGCTGACATGTCGGACCATTTTGACACTTTTTTGGGACCATTGGCATTTATACAGCGATCAGTGCTATAAAAATGCACTGATTACTGTGTAAATGCCATTGGCAGTGAAGGGGTTAACCTGCAGGGGGCGCTCTAAGGGCTAACTGTGTTCCCTGGGCGTGTTCTAACTGTGTGGGGACTGCCCTAGCTGGGGAAGGGAAGTGATCACAGCCTCCATGTAGAGGAAGGCTGTGATTACAGCCCTTCCCCCCTCACAGAACGGAGGTCCGTGTTTACTTACACGGACCTCCGTTCTTTCACTCCGGGGGGGGGCATCGTGGGTGGCCGGCGGATATTGAATCCGCCGCACCCGCTCCCTGGCCCTCCCCGGACACAGTGAGCGCGCTCACTAGGCTCGATCTCGCAGCCGCCGTCATATGACGCCGATTTGCGCAATAGAGCCACCTTGTCGCCGTCAATTGTCGACCAGCGGTCGGCAAGCGGTTAAACCGCGCCCCTTTCATTCATTCACTGATTTTTTATCCCAATCAGATGGCACTCCCACATATTGCCCCAAAAAAATGGCAGGGGTATTTGGAGACTTCTATCATAAATTATACAATTGCCTTACCCTGTCCGATAGCTATAAATTAAGAAGAGATATTTGAAGCCTTTTGCTCCTCTCTTAAACTTCCTAAACTATCCTCAGCGGACCGCCGTTTACTCAACGTGGCAATCTCTCCTGAAGAACTGACGCAGGTTCTTAAGCAATTGCCCACCCATAAATCTCCTGGCCCTGATGGTCTCCCATATTCTTACTACAAGAGTTTCCTTCACATTTTGTCACCACATATGATAGCAGTTTACAATTCCCTCCTTAAAGGTCATTCCCCAGATTCCCATTTTTCACATTCCTTTCTCACGTTTATTCCCAAACCCGGTAAAGATCCCTCCCTTCCTGATATCTATCGACCCATTGCACACTAAAATTCAGATTATAAGATCTTCAATAGGGATGGGCCCGTGGTTCGAGTCTAATGTAAGTTTGACTTGAACACTGGGCGTTCGCCCGTTTGTCTAATTTAGAACATTATGGGGCGTTCGCAGTGACTTCGCCGCCGCGGAGCGCCCCATAATGCATTGCGCGCAGATGGCGCACACAGCTCCTCCTCCATGTGAGGGCTGCCACCGTCTGCGCTGGCTTTGTTTTGACTTTTTTTGTGCAGGGCGGGGCCACCGGGTGACATTACGGGTGACCCCGCCCCCTACTGACGTCATGTGACGCTCAAGTACGTAACTGGGTGGCCCGCCCTTCACTATAAATAAAACGTCAAAACAAAGAGAGCACAGTCAGTGGGAGACCTCCCACGGAGAAGGAGGAGCTGTTTTTTGGGGGGTTTTTCTTAGGGCTACGATGTACCTGATACTAATTCTCATGGGGGGGGTCGGGATCTGGGGACCCCTTATCTCTTTTGGTTCAGGATATAAAATCAATACTTTTAAGATGGAAGCTCTCCCCATTCTTCTTTCCCCTGACCTTCTAAACACCCTGAAACAAACATATCCATATAGTTGGTGTACCCATTCACTCAAATATCTAGGAGTTCAATTGACGCCCACTTATCATACCTTATATAATGCAAACTACCCTCCCCCCTCAAGGAAATCCAAGATATGTGGAAACAATGGGATACTTACCCTATATCATGGATGCATAGGATAAATGTGCTGAAAATGAGCCCCTGATATTATAAATTATTACTATGCCACCTAATTAGGTACTATTGTCTCTTGGTCCAGTCAAGCTGCTCCTAATAGGTGGACGCAAATTGAGACAGGTGCACTGTACCGAGTGCACCCGTGCTCTCTGATATGGTTCCCATCCCTCCAAACCAGGGCCGGCTCTACCAGTAGGCGGACTAGGCAGCCGCCTAGAGCGCACTGCCGCCTAAGGTGCCCGGCCGCTGCTGGGGGTGTGATCCATTATCCTACTACTCCTGTTCACTATCAGCCAGTCCCTCCGTTACTCCGTAGTGTGTGAGTCTGTCACAGAGCCTCAGAGACGCAGCAACGAAGGAGGACCTTGACAGCTGTGAGCCTCTGATCAACAGTGAGGGACCTGTCACTGTGCTCGCATTAGCAGCCTCTCTCACTGCCCGCTTTGCCTTTCCCTACTCTGCACCTCTCTGCCCAGCCCTGGCTGCCCAGCCGCGCAATCTCACCTAGAACCCCCCGCTCCCCCGTCATCCCGACTTCTGCCTGCTGAGTCGCTCACGGGCCATAGCGTGGCACCTGGCAGCTGCGACTCGGGCTCAGTGAGTGACAGGTGGCCTGGAGGATGGAACCGAGGCAGGCACAGCTGCACAGCAGAGTTGTGAGGAACTTCAAGCACAGTGGGTGCGGGTCACATTGTCGGAATCAGATACAAAAAAGTTTGCACTGTGTAGAGCCCAGGAGAGACTGTCACCTGGTGTGGTGAGTCCTGTAAAACTGTAACTGCCTGAGATTGTTATGACCATGCAATTTGCAATTTATATAGATGATATAGTGACTGATCTGTCTGTGTGTGTGTGTAAGTAATGAGTGCTGCCACCAACAATGGGGCATGATTCTTTCCACCTAATGATGCCAACGATGGGGCAAAATTCCTCTCACTGACACCCAAGATGGGGCATTGTTTACTCCCACTGATACTGGGCATTATCTACTTCCAATGGCCAAAGTTTGGCCCCCCTAAAGTCTGAAGGACAGTAAACTGGCCCTTTAAGAAAGTTTTGGAGACCCCTGGTCCAAAGAGCAGAATGCTGTCCAGAGGAGGCTATATTGCTGTTGCTAAAGACTATCGTATTTGTGTCACTTGCTAAATCAGCCAACTAGCCAGATACCAGGTGACATGGCACAGGTGATGAATACTCTGGTAGTGAAGAAGTGTTATGCTTGGCCCCTTCACTGGCAATCAGTTTTCCACATACTGGGAGCAACCTTGCGGCATAAGGTTCCTAGGGACCTAGCCTGGGAGTTATGGTTAATGGGGTGAGGCCTAGAGAGGAGAACAAGCATGGAACTGTGGCAAAGTGTGTTTCCTGTATCCAGTAGTAACATATGGAACGTTGTCACTGGGAGTGAGGTGACAAGACTGCTGAGCTGGTGGAGGCCAGTACAGCTCTGCAGCACCGGCTCAGAATGCTGCACACCTGAAAGGGGAGGTGATCTCTAACAGAAGTTGTGTCCGAAGTGGTTTGGTGTCAACAGTAGAAGTAAGGCCACATATTTCAATGTGTTTACTGTGAAAGTGCTCCTCTCACTTCTAACTTTGGAGTATCGCCTTTATGCAGATTTCACATGACAGCGGCTCCTGACCATGGTTTAGGTATAAGCGAACGCAGTTACACAGTGTCCCTACTAGGGGGCCTTAAGCCTCACCCACATGTATGTACATCAGTGGTTCTCAACTCCTTTCCTCAGGACCCACTAACAAGCCAGGTTTGCAAGATAACTGAAATATATCACATGTGATATAATTTTCTGCTCAGTGATTTCAGTATTCTAGTCTGTATCCCCCCAAGGTAATACTTAAAATCTGGCCTGTTAGTGGGTCCTGAGACAGGAGGCGAAAACCACTGATGTACATTATGGTAGTTGTATTTACTCATTTCTAGAGATGAACTGAAGCCTGGGGTTTGGATACGGGAACAAAAGTTCAGATGCCAGAACCCGATTGAAGTCAGTGGGAGCTAGACCTTAACAATCAATCAGTAATTGCCATTTTCTGGGCTAATAGGCATGGGATTGTCAAACAAAGGCTTTGTGAGCTGGGCAGTGCCCTGATAGACATGTAACAATGCATACATTTTTTTAAATCATCATTCAGCTGATAGAGGATCTTTATAGGTGGCAATTTCTTTAAATGCCATGTTTGGGGAATACCTCACAGCTGTATGTGGTTTTACAGAGTATTACAATTCTCAGGGAAAGCATCAGCAACATTGTATTGTGGCATCACATAAATTGCATGTGCAATAATTTAGTTACGTTTAAATTATTCATTGGCTTACATTCAGCAACAACCCAATGATTAATTTCCATTTTTAGGGTTTGACGTAGACCAGATGCAGTCAAATTAATTTTTAAATGCAAGGTGAACATATATGCAAAAAAAATGAATGTATTTCATGAGCCTAATTTATACCATGGTGGTGCTTTTGCATGTGCAAACACATGTAAATACAATTCAGGAAAACAAAGGTAAATAATGCTTAGATAACTAACCACAGACCCACTGAAAATGCATTACAAATGCACATAAACATGCATGCAGAAATAGGAAAAGGAAATAGTACATCCCTTTTGCAAATGACTGCTAGCATGCAGGTGTTGTGCTCACTGAGCTGTGTGGCAAATACTCATATGTGTCTTTATATACATGGTACCCAAATGACCAATCTTATTACCATACTTGAAATGCTGATGGCAGATGTTGAACATGGCTAAAGTGTAGTCTGTCCACTGTATTGAGAAAGGTCCATAGAGCTGAATGTGCCATGTGCTAGAAAAGTAAATCCAAATGCAATATTCCCCACGTACATGTTCAAGAAACTGGCTGTTCAATAGTGCTGGGTGCTGTAATGACCATAGGCTGGAAACCGTGGATAACCAATAAGAAGAAAATGTCATCAGCACACCAAGGATCCCTCGAAAGGGTCCAAAACTTTATTCTGTGGTCACATGATAAGCATACAGCAATGTTTCAGAGCCACGCAGGGCTCCTTCATCAGGAAAGTGACGGATTAGGGTGGCTGCTCAATTCACTCCTCTGTCATCTGACCATAGATGACATCATGCCTCTGATGTTTTGCTTCTCCCTCACTTTCCTCTGTCACTATATCTGGCAATCAGGTACAGCCAGGGACCTCATCATCATCCCATCCCTCCTCATTTCTGGAGCCAACTTGGCAGTGAGCTGCACCTACCTCATCTGTATGCACTGACTGCATAGCACCCACACTGCCTTCAAAAAAAATGCACACATGCCCTGCCTCCTGATGCTGCACCATGGCCACCACTTAAACAACACTTATAGAGAAACTCCACTATTATTGGAAAAAAGAAACACCCCCCCCTGTGTGATCAATGTACTCTGCAAGGATTTTAAGGATTCACCCACACAAGTGTACTACAGTGCATGCCTGTGCAAGGACCATGTTTACTTGCACAGAAATCGCACAGATCTTCTGTGCATCTCCAGGCAGGCAGTCCCACTCATGTCAATTTGGGCACAGCGACTGGACGGACACAGCTCCTGTTCCTAATCTGACATCCGTATGGTTATGGGTGTATGGCCTCAAAAGCAGAGAGTGTGCTTTGTACTACACCTGTGTGAACAAGGCCTAATAAACTTTGTTGAAGATTTCTACCTGTTTCTGCTCTGAAGGAATAGTTTTTGTTAGACCATGTTTTGTGCAGAGGGATTCTGATTGGTGACTAGTTCATTATAAGCAGCGGATGCAGGCGGTTCTGATGAGAGTTGCAGTGTTTGCATTTCCTTATAAGTGATTAACCCTTAAAAAGTATCTCATTAAAATTGACATTTTTGTTGCAGAAGATGCCTAAAACTTGACTTGTATCTTAATGAGGAGTTCTTCATACAAGCAGGAATTAACATTTTTGTGTACAGAATACCTCCAGGTTGCCATATTGCATTGATTCAAACTTGTAGAAAACCATAGCAGCTACAGTTTGAAAAGGAAAGGTAATTTTTAATTTAAACATTAAATTACATTAAGGCTTCTGTAGCAATTGTATATGTTATATTAATTCTTTTTATTTGCTAAATTTTTTTCTCACGAAAGTGGAGTTACCCTTTATAGTTGATGTATAGACCATTTTTTTCAGCCTTTGTTCAGTCAAGGCACCCTTTAAAATTCTGTACAATCTCAAGGCACCCCATTCTAAAATGTAAAAAACAAAACTAATAGTTTTACATAACTCAGCAACATCTACACATGGAGAACATCCAACGTTAGAGGTGATGTGTTCTTCCAGAGCAAATACACCTTTCCACACTGGTACTGATTAGCATTTCAAAGTTTCTCTTCTCCCTCAGTTTCACTCCCTTATTCAGCTAATGTGACCCCAGTGTTGACGGAGATGGTCAGGGGAGGAGCAAACAAGAATGCTGTCCAGGTGTCTGTTGGGGATATTGCATATTACATATTTCCCTATTAATAATGTGGCTCACAAATGCATTGTAGGCCTCCAAATTCTGGTCAAGGATTCTTTTTTTTTTTTTTACATTTTGTTATAGTAATAATGCGATAACTGACCTTGTTGCTCCACACCATCCTTTATGATGTCCAACTTATAGATATAATAAATTGTGTATCTTAGAGCCATTATATATGCATTCCAGTGTATAGTTTTCGGCCTCACCGTGCCCCGCGCCCACCCCACAGGGATCAAGCTGTGGGCAGGGTGGAACCGGCCGGTCAATTACCATTGGATCATATCAGTACTATCTTCAGTTATACAAGCAATTGTACAGTCGGCCAGGACGGGGTAGGGCAAGAGCAACAAGATTATTGAGTAGGGCACAAAAGGTAAAAAAGTATAATAAACTACAGAAAAAAGAATATCGTAAGAAAGTAGGTTACTATGGGGTTGATTTACTAAAGCTTGAAAGTGCAAAACTTGGTGCAGCTCCACACAGAAACCAATCAGCTTCAAGGTTTTATTATCAAAGCTTGATTAAACAAGCTGAGGTTAGAAACTGATTGGCTAGCATGCACAGCTGCACCAGATTTTGCACTCCAGCTTTAGTAAATCAACCCCTATGTCTCCCAGGGTAATTGTCAACCTCTAAGCTAAGAGCAAGTTAACTCGTATACCTCCATAATGACCATTGTAGATGATACCTGTCTTTAAATTAGTTTAAAGATTTCTTGCCAGAAACTACAAAGAAGCTTGTAGGACCATATCATGTGTGGAAGTGTGCCTATCTGGCCACAACCTCTCCAGCACAAGTTTGTGTTGGTGTCAGAGAATTTAGCCATTATGTAAGACGTATAATGCCATCTCATTAGGAATTTTATGGCCAGTTCTCGGTAGTTTGAGCATCGGGAGTATTGGTAACTATGTTTAATCGCGGTTAGCCATTGGCTGTCAGAGTAGCTCTTACCCAGTTCTGTTTCCCATTTGGACAGGGGGGACAATTTGTGAAATCTAGATTTGGAGTTGAGAGAGTTGTATATTAGCAATATACCTTTCAGTTTGGGGTCTGCGGAGAGCCAGAATTTCCAGATGGGTTCTGGCAGTTCGCATTCTTTTACTACTAAAGGTCTAAGCAGTGACGCAATCCTCAAATAGGTAAATAGTTCAGACTTAGGCAAGTCAAATTCGTTGCATAAATCCGGAAAGGTTTTAAGTTTACCTCCTGCACAAATATTCTGTAAATTTTGTATGCCCCTCTTTTTCCAGGGTTTTATGTCTATGTCTGCAATACACCATTCTATAGCTTCTATCGGAATGGGGATTTTTACAGTTGATCCGACCATATCCCCTTTATTGGCAAGGTGATCCCAAGCTTGTAATGAGGCTGCAATGGTAGAATGTTCGGGTTTTTGCTTAAGGGATTAAGGGCAAGGGACAGTAGAAG
This sequence comes from Glandirana rugosa, assembly GCA_018402905.1. Lineage (NCBI taxonomy): Eukaryota > Metazoa > Chordata > Amphibia > Anura > Ranidae > Glandirana > Glandirana rugosa. The sequence goes on along the minus strand of BLSH010047501.1, from coordinate 14,990 downwards.
TGACCTTGGAGATTTGTTTTTCATCCAGGCGCTTTCCAGTTGACACCAGGGCTTTTGGGGGGTCTCGGAGAACCATGATTTCAGTTGGTCAAGTACTGTAGCTATATAGTAGTCCTTTACATCTGGAAGACCCAGCCCTTGTACTGATTTGTGTTTCCTCTGAATCTGTGAAGGGTATATAGCTTCTTTCCTGCCCAGATAAATTGGGATAGGAGTTTTTGCATTGTGGCGAAGAAGGTATTAGGAATTGGGATGGGGAGTGTCCTAAATTTATATAGGATTTTTGGCAGAAAGTGCATTTTGTATGCAGCCAGCCTACCGGACCAGGAAAAGTAGTAGGACTTCACTTTGGTGATTTCTTTTTGCAGTTCTCAAAGTAAAGGCTCAAAGTTCTCTCTATATAAGTTTTTAGTCAAGAGTTTATCTGACCAGCAGTAAGGAAACCCATGGGTGAGATCTCATTGGTTTTAGGGTTTATAGCTGAGCTTAAAATCTGGGATTTAGAGGTGTTGATTTTATAATATGCTATGTTGCTAAAATGCTGCAAAATTTCATGGATCTCCGATAGGGAATGGACCGGGTCTGTAACTGAAAGTATTACGTCATCTGCAAACAGGGATATGACATGTCTGTAGCCCTGGGAAGGTATACCCTTTATGTCTGGGTTGGATCTAATCTTCTCTGCCAGGGGCTCCATGATTAATGCAAAAATTATTGGGGACAGGGGGCAGCCCTGCCTAGTCCCATTGGTTATTTTGCAGTTTCGAGAAAACATACCTTCTGTAAAGCCATATGCTGAAGGAGAAGAATATAGGGCAGAGATCGCTGAAAGGACATGTCCTTGTAAACCAAACTTGAGTAATACCTGTCTGAGATACCCCCAATGTACTCTGTCAAAGGCTGCGTCCAAAGCTAGGAGCAGAGAAGGCCTTTCAGTATTTTCCATAATATGCAGGAGATTTATCATTCTCCTTGTCGCATCAGGAGCCTGCCTACCTGATACAAATCCTACATGATCAGGGTTTATCAAGTTTGGTAGAATTTTACTTAGCCTGTTCGCCAGTAATTTAGCATAAATTTTCACATCAACGTTTAGGAGTGAGATAGGTCGGAAGTTCTGTGGTTTATCTGGTACTTTCCCCAGTTTGGGGAGAGTAACAATTGTTGCCGTTAACATTTCAGGGGGAAAGCTAGCAGAGGAGGCGGCGGTCTGAAAGACCCTCAACAAGTGAGGCGTCAAAATTCCTGTAAAAAGTTGATAGTACTCCGACGAGTACCCGTCGGGACCCGGAGACTTGTTTTTTGGTAGGTTTTCAATTAAAGTAATTATTTCTTTCTCTGTGAATGGTTGGTTCAGAACTGATATATACATAGGACAGTGGTCATGGGACTTTAAATGAGGCTTATCACGTGAAAGTAAACCATTAAGAACATGAATGAGATAAATAAATTTCATTTATTATACAAAGAACATGTAGGTAGATCTCCAAATACATGATAAAAGTACAACCGTTACATAACAGAGTATACTGATATAATAAAATACCAAATGAATTGGTTTGACAAGTAGATAAAAGCTATACACCATGTATCATTGACTGTATGCGCAGTAAGAATACTCTACGTGTTTCGAGGATCCGTCCTCTCGTCAGGAGTATCAAATATAGATTGTCTACAATATAAATATTGCAATTAGTATATTGGCACACAATTATCCCATATCAACAGGGAATTAGATCATGGTTGGAGTCTAAAACTTACATGTAAGCCAACAATCAAAAATAATCCCAGCTCCTACCCAGGTGACAGGGGATGACCAAAACAGCGTCCGAGCCGGGGTTGAGGCGGGGGCAAAGACCCCACGGATCTGGAGTACCACCGAACAGAATTGGAACAAAGGTAGTGGGATAAATTGAAAACCCTCTCCGACCAACTACCCTGTGAAAAGGGGAAATGGGAAAAGTAAAACACCCGTGTAGAAGAGAGGCTCGAGCTCTAGAGACCAGTGATTCCAATTTAAAAGTTCAACCTGTAGAAATAGCACAGTATATATGTGAAATAATGTTAACCAGGAAAACAAAGTTAAAGGTCGTGCCACGACTAATCTACACAGGAAACTGAAACGAGTAGTGAAAAGACCGAACGACAAGCCACCATGAGGTCTAGGCACCCCAGAAACGGGG
>BLSH010047500.1:506534-521525 GCA_018402905.1 Glandirana rugosa | reverse complement strand
TTCTGGCTCCCTGTCCCTGTGTTCTGGCTCCCTGTCCCTGTGTTCTGGCTCCCTGTCCCTGTGTTCTGGCTCCCTGTCCCTGTGTTCTGGCTGCTGCATTTCACAGCCTAGGCTTATACGCGGGTCAATAAGTTTTCCCATATTTTTTGGGCAAAAGTAGGGGGGTCGGCTTATACACGGGTCGACTTATACCCGAGTATATACGGTACTACACTATGGAGCCCTTTTGTTTTGTCCCTCACCCCTGAGCTGTATGGAGTTATAGAGTTATGGAAGAAATTAGTGATCGATTGTGACGATCGGAAAGTGACAAAAGGAATCGCGAGGGAGAGAAGTGGAGTAGGAGAGCGTTGGCCCAGGAAATTACTATATATACATAGAGGCGTATTTCCTTAGACATAGAGGTGAGAGTTCTGTGAGCACGATACTGGATTGTGGCACTTATTGAGTAGCCCTTTGGGGTGAAGCATTGGTCCCCCTCCAAAGAGGCTTTCTCTGCACGAGTGGAGCACGGAGTGTTTTTTTGTCCATTTTGGAGCACAAGTCACTTATTATCACTTTAGCACCTTATTTAAAAGAGGACATTAATCTAAACACTTTTTCAATATTCACGTTGTTTTATTTATTGTATTTATTTGCCAAATTTTGTTTTTAGTCGTATACACTATATTCATCACTATTGCGAGTTTACTTTTATTGTGATTGTATACATACAGTGATATATTACTTCACAATTTACTTATATAAGAGTCCACAGAACACAGTATAATAGACTACTGTGGGATTATAATAGTCCTATAAGATCATATTTATTTGTATTTCACCACTAGAGGGAGCTATCTAATGTGTGTTAGTTTTATAGATAGGCTGCGCAGTACCATCTACTACACTTGCTAGTTCCATATATACTGTCATATATTAGGTACAGCAGCAACCTAGAGACATACTTTACACATAGCGAGTTATAGTATCGCGAGGGCACATTCACATTCATTTAGATTAAAACTTGTGGCTTCTTCGGCTCTACGTTCCCGCTGACGTCAGTCGACCTGGATGGCCAGGTCGGTCAGGGCTACCAGAGTTGGGGGAACACCAACGCGAGCCAGCTCATCCTTGAGCGGCTCCGAGAGCCCCAATCTGGACTGATGGCGGAGCGCTGCATCGTTCCAGGATGTATCTGCACTCCAGCGCTGGAACTCTGCTACGTAGTCCTCTGCTGTTTGGTGTCCCTGCTGCAGCAGGTGAAGCGCTGCTTCAGCGGTGGCGGACCGATGGGGGTCCTCATACAACCGAGCCATGGCCTGGAAGAAAAGGGCAAGGTTGGTGGTTTCAGGAGCCCCAAGTTCCAGCAGCCGATGAGCCCAGGCTTGTGGCTCATCCCGGAGTAGCGAGATGACCAGACCCACTGTAGTAGCCTCCAGTGAGAACGTGTAGGGTTGCAAGAGGAAGTACAATTTGCATGCATTGCGAAAAGCCCAAAACCTCTGGCGGTCCCCCGTAAACCGCTTGGGCAAAGGCACCTCGGGCTCCCCAGGTAAAGTCAGTATAGTGCTGGAAGAAGCTGACACAGAGAGCTCCTGAACTCGGTTTTCCAACGGGACGTATTCTCCTTGCAAGTCTTTCACCGCCTGGGTGAGCCCGGCGAGGTGCAAGCTGAGATCCTCCATAGGAGAGGGCCACTGCGCAGACTCGGATTGGCTGTCCGTTGCTGTCACGTACCTGGTGGTAGAGTCTGACTTATGCAGTAGGCAACCTCTGTTACGGTCCTGGTTCCAGAACCCCTGGTAGAGTAAACAGGGAGCGCTGGAGCACAGGGGAGTACGAGGGCTGGATGGGACACAGGTGGTGGTATGAAGTTGTCCCGTAGTCCGTGCTAGGCTGAAGAGTAGTGGTGCAGGCCGGGTCGTTAACTTGCGGTCAGAGCGGTACCAAAGGAGCAGGCAATTGGATGGTCGGGTGCAGGCAGGGTCGTTAACTGGCAGGCAGGTGAGGTACAGAAGGAGCAGGCAATCGGATGGTCGGGTGCAGGCAGGGTCATTAACAGGCAGGCAGGTAAGGTACAGAAGGAGCAGGCAATCGGATGGTTGTAGACAAGCTGGGGGTCGGTGCGGGCAGAGTTCAAGCAGACGTGGGTTCAGGCCGGGTCGCAGGTAATCAGGAAGCTCAGAACGAGTAGCTCAGGAACACAGTAAAGCTGTAGAACGGACAGCACTTGTTACAGGAAGCACACTGTTTAAATAGAGCTGCCCGGCACCACTTTCTCCAGGGGCTAGAGGAAACAACAACAAAATGCAAACAAGTCCTCAGCACAATCTTCTCCTAACAGCAGGGGACCGTGGAGCAGTTTGTTTGAGACTAAGTTTAGCACCAGCCACCACTGCTAGACACTCTCACATACAAGGAAGTGCATTGTCTTTTTTCAGAACGGATTACAAACAAACGTTACATTTTATGGGTACTGCTTAGGCACATTTAACATTTCTAGATTTTAGAACTTCACTTTTGAGCTCAGGTCCACTTTAATAATTTATTTTGTGTAACTATTCTGGATCATGTAAAAGTACAATTTTTGTTGGTTTTAAGAAATCAGCAGATGCAGTTATTTGTGATTTGTGATGCAGTGGAGTGAAAAAATCATATTCAGACAATTGTAAAAGCAGCCAAATTAGCTATAGAAATTGCTTAGACTGTATAGGCTTATATAGTAAATTGATGATTATTAGCAGCATATTCTTCTACACAGGAAACAAAGGAGCAGTTGGTGCCTCTTTTGTGTTCAATGGGACTTCTTTTGGTTTCATAAACAGTCACCTTACATCTGGGAGTGAAAAGAAACTCAGGTACTGTATCGCATCTCCATTAAACTCTAGCTTGTGTGCCTATGGACAGTCCCCCTAACAATACTAACTGCATTTTGTTTGCTTTCTACTAGGAGGAAACAGAATTACTTTAACATATTGCGCTTCCTGATCATGGGTGACAAGAAGCTTGTTCCTTTCAATCTCTCCCATCGATTTACCCATCTTTTTTGGCTGGGAGATCTCAACTATCGTATTCAACTTCCTAATGCTGTAAGTGCTTGATAGGCCAGCAAATGGGAACTTGGCCTCTCCTCTATATAGTTTAGGGATTCTCACAGCTTTTGTACATCATTGCCACAATTATTTTTAAGGCTTGTTGCCACAAAAGTTGCTTACAGTATCCTCCCTTACAAAGATGTGCCTGTCTTTCTACCTGTACGGTATTCTTCTTTGTGCAAGAATATATATCAGCCTTTGCCAACCAGGGTTACATAGAATCCTTAGGTTCTTCCAGAGGTTGCTAGGGATTCCTTGAATACTGAGCAATTTACGTCTCTCAGATAGGTAACCCCTTGATCTTTTTGGCTATCTGTAAGGTGAGGACTCTTCCCACTGGCCACAAATGAAGGGAGCAGTCTTCTCACTGACCATTGAATAATCAGTGAGACTGGAAAGTTATTATATGGTCTCCTCCATATGAAAGGTTAGGATAGATGGTATGGCATAGATGCTCTAGAGAGGGTGGGTAGGATTGCAAAGGAGGACAGATAGGCAGAAGGTTTTGCTTACAGACTCAAGGCTTAAAGGTTATTTTTGAATAGCGGGATAGGGGGGTTAGAACCCTTTATATTGATGTCCCTTCTGTTCCTGCTGTGGAGATTCCCTCTGTCCATTTTTTCTGATGACCATTGCCATTGAGAATAAAAGTGAGAGAAAATCCTAAACTTTGAACAGGGAACAAATGGGAAATTCTTTCAATGGGACACCTGTTCTGCTGAGAACTGAAGAGGATTTCCCTTTCTATGGAGAGACTTCCTCTTACGTCCTATTGTGAACATGACGAGAAGTGAAGGGAACTCTCTCAGATAGCAAAAACCAGACAGGAGATATAATTTTTCCCTACTCTATCCAAAACTTAAAAAAAAAAATTGGTTTCAGATATACTTTAACATTGCATAAAAAACTTTCTCAAAGTCAGAATCTGATTGTAGACTGACAAACAGTGATTTTACTAAATTGAGTTAGAAACGAGATTATTCACTTTATAGAATGAAAGTTCCATGAGCTTTTTAAATGAGGCAAATCTGTGTTTACTTCACCCACCCATCACATCTGGGAGAACAATCGTTTCTGCTTCATTTAGTAAGTCAACTCCCAGTCGATAACCTTATTTTTCCAGTTTTAAAATGATGTCAAAATCAAAATGTAAACACTACATATCTTGATAAATCAGTTCTATTGCAATTTTATTTATTCACTTCTGTACAACTGGCAGGAGGCAGAGAACATTGTACAGAAGATTAAGCAACAGCAATACCAAGAACTACTGGTCTTTGACCAGTTAAACATGGAGCGTAATGAAAGCCAAGTCTTCCTCCACTTCCGTAAGTTATATTATTAATCAATCCTCTTTGTACTAGCTGATAGCAGATGATAAAAAGTACAGTACATGGTGATAATCCACATTATTAGAGGTCATTACCAAACTGTTTTGGTCCTGTATCGCAAAGATACTGGCGATGGAGGAAAATCCAAGCAAAATAATATTCAATCCAAGTTGTTCATTTCCAATAATGCATTTAGAAGTTTGCACTGAAATGTAAAAATGATGACAATATCCTTTGTATGGACAGTTTATATGTTTATTCCATTTTGGTCTTTTTTCTTTATTTCTCCTTACAGAAGAAGAAGATATCACTTTTCCTCCAACATATCGGTTTGAGAGAGGAACCAGAGAACGGTACTGCTACACCAAGCAGAAAGCAACAGGGGTAAGTCATTTTTAAATTGTACAACTAGTACAAGTATGAATACGAATTGAAGTGGTTCTAAAGCCTAAACATTTTTACCTTTCCTTTCATGAAAGTAAAACATGTTTAGGTAGCAGTATGCCCCCCCCCTTATACGTACCTCAAGTCTTTACTATATTCAGTGCTGTTCCTGTCTGCAGCGGCTCTCTCCACTCACTTCTTGGACTCACAGGCTTTGCTGACTCAGCGGGAGCCATTGGCTCCTGCTGCTCTCAGTCAAATCCTGAGAGGGTAGGGCAGGGCTATATATGTCTATAGACACAGGCAGCATGGCTTAAGAGGATATGGGGGAACACCTAGAAGAGGAAGATCCAGGAGCACTAGCAGGGGACCCGAGAAAAGGAGGGTCGGGGGCCACTCTGTGCAAATCCATTGCATGGACCAGGTAAGTGTAAACATGTTTGTTATTTTAAAAAATGAGTTTGCAATCACTTAAATTTCTTATTATGTTAAACATGTCTGAAAGGTACATTCCACCTAGAAAATGTAGTTCTCCCACTGTGCTCAAAATCAACACATAATGTGTACTATATACTGTGAATAAACATCAGCAGACTGGAACATTTCACCAAGGATACTGTGAAGTTCTTCTGTTGGAAAGACATGTCAAAGGATTGGACTCATGGAACTACAAATGCATTAGATAATAAAATAGCTCTAATAAATGCAGCTCTAATGCGAATTTAGTAGATTCTTGTAATTCAGAATTAAAGGTATAGAATGTATAAACCCAAGGATAACAATGTGATATATTGGAGTTTACCAGCCTTTGGATGTGGTGGCAGACTTAGTTTTCATTTTTCAGACTAAGAGCATTTTCAGCAAGTAAAGAAAATATGTGTTGATCCTGACAGAAATACATTGTCTTTGTAACTTCCTGTAAGTTGAAAAGAAAGCAAGAATTTAAAGCAATGTTATAAAAAGGATCTAAAATTTTGTGTTATAAGCGTTTTTCCTTCTGCTTTATATCCTCAGTGCTTTCTAATGTGTTACAGTATTGCTTTTATTTGAATAAGTTATTTGAAGGACATGTAATTAAAGTATATCCGTTTTCTGGACATCTGTAATATGCCTGTGACATTGCCTGTGGGGTATTGATGGGATATTCAAGAAAAACCCAGGATATACTGTATATGTATGTATATGTGTATATATATATATATATATATATATATATATATTGTACATAATCATTCACTACTGGTTTTAAATTAATTTTGTAATAAAGTGCAAGTTCTCAACAACTGCTTGTGGGTCTGTACAAACATCATCACAAATACGGTAAGCTCAAATTAATGAATTCCAGGTATGGATAGTTTTACATAGTTACATTGGTACAGCTTGGATCACTGTAACTATGTATGGGAAATCACTGTAGCAGACACCGCTACTTCATTGATCCCCACTAGCTTCTGTGGTCCTGTGCCAAGTGGCTGCTCTGCTATATTGTGAAAACAGGGGGTTGCCCGTCAGGCATGGGTGCCATTCAGAGAATTTTCAATGCAAAGCATTCTCTGATTGGACAAGGTGGAGAGCGTGATGTACAATCAGAGAATGTTTTGCACTCATTGAGAAAATGCAAAGCGATCTCTGAATGGCGGCCACTCTGAGCAGCCAGCCTTCTGTGTTCAAAATGCAGCAGGGTATCCAGCGCTGCTTGGCAAAGGACCTGGAAGCAATTGGAGATTACTGTAGTATCAATGTGAGGATGTATCCCCGCGCTACTATGGTCGCACACTGGAGAAAGGACTAGGTTGCTGCTGTGCCTAATATCTGACAATATATATGGTTATCTAAGGATGAGGATGGTACTGCGCAGCCTATACCAGTGTGTAAGTAAAAGAACCTTGCCCCTAGTGGTTCTAGGATGTATTGCCACACTATTTCACTGTTAGTAGTTAAATAGGTAAAAACGAAGTGTACAATGCACCTTGCTGATTGTGCCTGGGCGATACTAGACAGGTGTATACATACTCATGATGATAAAACAAGCATATAATATATATAATAGTACCGAGATAAAAAGTAGTAAATGTAAAATTCAATAAAATCTGAATGACTGTGATATTGTGATAAGATAAATAAATTGTAGCAAGATGGTGAATAAAAATCAAAAAATATCAAGTGGAAAATCAAATATAGTCCTTTATAATTGAGTGGTAAAAGTGACAAATGAGTGACTTGTGCTCCAAAGTTCATAAAACAATTCGTGCTCCAAAAAATGGTGTGGGAAGCCTCTTTGTGCAGGGGGGTGGTTAATCACCCCAAAAAGGATTCCATTTCTAAGGTGCTTCAACTGGATCTGTGCTCTCAGAACTCTCACCTGAGCAGGTAAGGACCTGTGCGCATCAAGGTATCTTTAGCGGGAGATGTTCTTCCAATATGGGGTGCGTTTTTTCCTCTCACTCTCGATCCTCCCGTGTGGTCACACCGTACGACCCACCGGTCGTTGGACTCCTTGATTCCGATCCTTACTCCAAAAGTCAGGCATGCAGGAAGAGACAAACGGATTCCATAGTGTAGTATATCAAAAAATATGTTTATTTTATCCAAAAAACGTATTTCCAGGAACAAAGATAAAAATTATTTAAAATGATACAGCGGCGTCAGGGCACCTCTCACTTAGTATCCAGCACTCTAGGTAACAGCCTACGCGCGTTACGTCATATCACATGACTTCATCTACAGTGGTTTCCAGATTCTAAAGGGATCCCACAGGTATCATATGTGCATAATTACATTACAAACTGTACCAATGTAACTCAGTACAAGATCCATACCTGTAATTTGCCTTAAAGCACAACTAAAGGCAAAACTTTTTTTTTCGTTTTGGACAGAGTGAAGATAGATAAGAACACCTGTCAGTTTTTTTATTTTTGTCTGTGCCCCCTTTTAGCGAGGTTCGTTCTCTCTATTTGTCCTGTTTATCATTATCATTGAAAGTAAAAGTAAACAAAAATCCCAAATTTTGGGTTTTCTCCAGAAAACTATTTGATGGGAAATCTTCCAATGGGGACACTAGTTCTGGTGACCTGGGGGGTCCCCAAGGGATTCCCTTAATTTGTAAGGATTTCCTCTCACTTCCTGTTTTGGAAATGGGACAGGAAGTAAAGGGAAATCTACCAAATGGGACACAGATGGCAAAAAATAAACTGACAGCGGTTGTGGCCCTCCATTACTCTATCCAAAATGAAAAAAAAAGTTTTGCCTATAGTTGTACTTTAAGTATTGGGCAATTCTGCTAGATGGGGATAGCCCAATTCAAGCACTACAGTATTAAAACACATTATGGGCCCTATATGTCTTTCCTCGGGTGCTAATTAGGTTCATGTATCACCATGCATGCTCTATTTATTTTTTTTTACAACAATATTTTTTTTGCAGATGAAGTATAATTTACCTTCTTGGTGTGATAGGGTCTTGTGGAAGTCATATCCCAAAATGCATGTCTTATGTCAGTCCTATGGTAAGTCCATAAATTTGATGTAAATATTTTCAGAATACACAGATGCAAAGAGCATATACAGTATCTCACAAAAGTGAGTAAGCCCCTCACATTTTTGTAAATATTTTATTCTATATTTTCATGTGACAACACTGAAGATATGACACTTTGCTACAATGTAAAGTAGTGAGTGTACAGCTTGTATAACAGTGTAAATTTGCTGTCCTTTCAATAATAACTGCTGGCAACAAAAGTGAGTGCACCCCTAAGTGAAAATGTCCAAATTGAGCTCAATGTGTCAATATTTTGTGTGGCCACCATTATTTTTCAGCACTGCCTTAGCCCTCTTGGGCATGGAGTTCACCAGAGCTTCACAGGTTGCCTCTGGAGTCCTCTTCCACTCCTCCATGACGACATCACAGAGCTGGTGGATGTTAGAGACATTGAGCTCCTCCACCTTACGTTTGAGGATGCTCCACAGATGCTCAATAGGGTTTAGGTCTGGAGACATGCTTGGCCAGTCCATCACCTTTACCCTCAGCTTCTTTAGCAAGACAGTGGTCATCTTGGAGGTGTGTTTGGGGTCGTTATCATGTTGGAATACTGCCCTGTGGTCCACTCTCTAAAGGGAGGGGATCATGCTTCAGTATGTCACACCATATGAACCAAATAAGTTTATCTTGGCCTCATTAGACCACAGGACATGGTTTCAGTAATCCATGTCCTTAGTCTGCTTGTCTTCAGCACACTGTTTGTGGGCTTTCTAGTGCATCATCTTTAGAAGAGGCTTCCTTCTGAGACAACAGTCATGCAGACCAATTTTATGCAGTGTGCAGCGTATGGTCTGAGCACTGACAGGCTGACCCCCCACTCCTTCAACCTCTGCAGCAATGCTGGCAGCATTCATACGTCTATTTCCCAAGGACAACCTCTGGATATGACGCTGAGCACGTGCACTGAATTTCTTTGGTTGACCATGGCAAGGCCTGTTCTGAGTGGAATCTGTCCTGTTAAACCGCTGTATGTTCTTGGCCACCATGCTGCAGCTCAGTTTCAGGGTCTTGGCAATCTTCTTATAGCCTAGGCCATCTTTATGTAGAGCAACAATTCTTTTTTCAGATCCTCAGAGAGTTCGTTGCCATGAGGTGCCATGTTGAACTTCCAGTGACCAGTATGGGAGAATGAGAGAAATAACACCAAATTTAACATACCTGCTCCCCATTCACACCTGAGACCTTGTAAAACCAATGAGTCACATGACACCAGGGAGGGAAAATGGCTAATTGGGCCCAATTTGGACATTTTCACTTTGGGGTGTACTCACTTTTGTTTGCTATCTGTTTAGACATTAATTGCTGTGTGTTGAGTTATTTGGGGAGGACAGCAAATTTACACTGTTATAAAAGCTGTACACACTACTTTACATTTTAGCAAAGTGTCATTTCTTCAGTGTTGTCACAGAGATAGAATAAAATATTTAGAAAAATGTGAGGGGTGTACTCATTTTGTGAGATACTTTACATATATACAACTTCATGTTTTTGCATACAAATATACCAAAGAAATCTCAGGACAACCAGCCATCTACTGTACACAACCCTAGTGTATGAATTATTATTACTGCTTCCCATACTACATGTGTTCCCTCACGTTCAACAAGTAAAATTATATAAAACAGTAAAAAAAGAAAAAATCATGTGATACAACACTTGCAATAAAGTTCTTATATTGTCCATCAAAATCATGTGTTCATTTATTTTACTTATGTGATGAAATCATGTTTCATGCAATGTGTACTGAAAATCTAATATACGTTCCACTATACACCATGCTCTGCCCACCACCTTCACTCTGATGCTCTCACCTGATCTTTATGACCCAACAAAAGACTAGGTCTCATGGAATGGTGTTCCCCTCTATGAAATCCTGATGGTATTCAATCCACCTGTAAAAACAAATGGCAACTGCCCCAACCTATAACTGGCCTTAACAGCAAGGAGCACGTGGATGGGCAACACATGTCAAACAAAAACAAAGAAAAATTCCCCCAGCTCAATTTACTCAATCCACCTCAATCCAGGCTCATCCTTCAGTGAATGTATGTAAGTAGCTCAAAGAAGAGTATACATAGTGCTCTCTGTATATGTTTAACTATTTTTATTAAACATATATATAAGTGTATACATATAATGTGTTTTGGTCTCACACAAAATGCGCGGTCTGCGCGGCATGGCATCATTAGTTCCTCTCTACATGTTGCACCACAGAGTCACCTGACTTTCTCAGGGGGTCCTGAGCATTATGTATACTTTTCTTCTTTGAGCGTCTTACATACATTCACTGGAGGATGAGCCTGGATGGAGGTGGATTGGGTACCATCAGGATTCCATAGAGGGGAACATTACTGGTTAAAGCACCCCTCTTTAAAGGGGACAGCGCATGAGACCTAATGTTTAGTTGCGTCATAAAGATCAGATGAGAGCATCAGAGTGAAGGCGGTGGACAGAGCTCAGTGTATGGTGGGACATACAGTGGGGAAAATAATTATTCAATCCCATGCAGATTTTGTAAATTTGCCCACTTACAAAGAAATGAAGGGTCTATAATTTTTTTATCATAGGTGTATTTTAAATAATAGAGACAGAATATCAACTAACAATGCAGATAAAACACAAGATACAAATGTTATAAATTATGTTGCAGTTCAGTGAGTAAAATAAGTATTTGATCCACAAGCGAAACACGACTTAGTAGTTGGTAGAGAAACACTTTTTGGTCAAGCAAAGAGGTATGATGTTTCTGGTAGTTGGTGACCTGGTTTGGACACACCTCATGAGGGATTTTAGACCGCTCTTCATTACAGATCTTCTCTAAATTCTTAAAGTTTCTTGGCTGTCGCTTGGCAACTTGAAGTTTCAGCTCCTTCCATAAATTTTCAGTAGGATTAAGGTCTGGAGACTGGCTAGGCCACTCCATGACTGTAATTCTTCTTGAGCCACTCCTCTGTTACCTTGGCAGTATGTTTTGGGTCATTATCATGCTGGAAGACCCACCAGTACCCATCTTCAGTGTTCTGGCTGAGGGAAGAAGGTTCTCATCCAAGATTTTACAATACATGGCTCTGTCCATTGGCCCCTCAATGCGTCAAAGTCAGCCTATATCTTTAGCAGAGAAACAGCCCCAAAGCATAATGTTTGCACCTCTGTGCTTGACTGTAGGGATGGTGTTCTTAGGGTCATAGTCAGCATTTTTCTTCCTCCAAACACGGAAAGTCGAGTCAAAGAGCTCAATTTTTGTCTCACCTGACCACAGCACTTTCTCCCAATTCTTCTCTGAATCATTTAGATGTTCATTGGCAAACTTCAGATGGACCTGAACATGTGCCTTCTTGAGGAGGGGGACCTTGCGGACGGTGCAGGATTTCAGTCCATGGCAGTGTATTGTGTTACCAATGGTTTGAGGTCCCAACTGCCTTGAGATCATTCACAAGCTCCCGTGTAGTTCTGGGCAGATCCCTCACTTTTCTCATGATCATCCTTATCCCATTAGGCAAAATCTTGCATGGAGCTCCAGACTGAGGGTGATTGATGGTTATTTTGTATTTCTTCCATTTGCGAATAATCGCAAATTGTCTCCTTCTCACCAAGCTTCTTGCTGATGGTCTTGTAGCCCATTCCAGCCTTGTACAGGTCTACAATCTTGTTCCTGACGCCTTCTGACAACTCTTTGGTCTTGCCCATGATGGTGAGGTTTGAATGGGAGAAAGAGATTCTGTGGACAGGTGTCTTTTATACATATAACGAGTTGTCGTTAGGAGCACCTTCTTAAATTGACAGGACTGATCTGGGTACCACATGAGCACATACTGTATAGCCAGTCTGTGGGAGCCAGAATTATTGTTGGTTGGTAGGGGATGAAATACTTATTTTACTCACTGAACTGCAACTCAATATACTACATTTGTATAGTGTTTTTTTCTGGATTTTTGGTTGATATTCTGTCTCTATCATTTAAAATACAGCTATGATAAAAATTATAGACCCTTCATTTCTTTGTAAGTGGGCAAACTTATAAAATCTGCAGGGGATCAAATAGTTATTTTCTCCACTGTATATTGGATTTTCAAGAAATGCTGGGTGAAATATGATTTCATCACATAAGTAAAATAAGTGGACACATGGTTTTGATGGACAATATATGAACTTTATTACAAAAAATAAAACATATATTTTTGGTGATACTGTATATATGAGAATATGGTGAGATGTGTTATGTCCTTTGATAAAATGTATGATGTTATTTATTTTTACACATTGGTCACATTATTGCAAGTGTTGTATCACAGGATTTTTTCTTTTTTTTACTGTGCAGCACTCTTTTATATAGTTTTACATGTTGTTGCACACAGCATGCACAGTAATGATTGCACTTTGACTGCCAATCAGGAACACCCTAGATTTTTTTCAAGAGCCCAAAGGATTCTAATAAGGTCTTGAACTTGTATATGTATTTGCATATCTAACAGTATATGATAATGTAATTTGCCTGTGTGCATTGCTTGTGGTAATAACTGAAATTCATTTGTTTGTTCTCCCTCTCATCAGGCTGCACAGAGGATATCATGACAAGTGATCACTCTCCTGTATTTGCCACATTCCAGGTTGGAGTAACTTCTCAGTTCGTCTCTAAAAACAGTAAGACATATTTTTTATTGTCACTATCAGATAGTGGCATTATAACCAGTCTAGTGCATGCTTATTGCATTGCACTGTATACTAAATAATACATCAGCAATGGATTTTTCACCAGGCTATACTTCCCTTAACACACAAATTGAAGATGCCATGTAGAAATGCTCCAATTTTTCAGTTGCTAACCTTCTTATTTTATTATTAAAGTGGTTGTAATTTCTTACATATACCCAGTGAAGTGTCTAGCCTCAGGTCATACACAGAGATGAAACACATCCTCCTACATTGTACCTGTTTATCTACAGCCCTCCTTTCTCTACATCAATTCATAATACACAGATCAAATGCTTTTTCTGAGCTACAGCAGGCAGGGGGTGGGGATCTGACATCACACGCTTCACAGCATAGAGAGGAGATTTGAGTGTGATCTGAGACCTGAGTGGAGGAAATGATAAGGAAAATGTTCGCCAACACAACATGGATTAACAAGGAAGCGAGTTATTTATTGCATGATCACATCAAAAAAGCAGTGCAACATTTCGGAGTCACGCAGGATCCCTTCATCAGGCATGTGATGCTTTACAGACAGGGTGAGAGAGATGATTAATGTAGTGCCCTCTACCTTTAGGTAGGTGCTAGAAGCAGATTTTTGTGATAGGTGAGGTAAATTTAGTCAGGCTTGACTGAAAGTTAGGCCTGATTGTTTTGATTCTGGGCTGGGAGTGGCTCAGGGAGTGGTTGGTGACACACAGGGGATGACACCTCTCGGTAACCTCCCCTTTGCTTCTGGAGGGTTCAAGGGTGTGGAAGAGGGGTGTTACTGCCTGAGGTGTTTTGGGAAGCCCTGACCGGGTGGAAGAGATTGAGATGGGGTAATACGGAGGCTGTCGGAGCCTTGAGGGAGCCCCCAGTCTGGGGAGGGGGGATGACTTCGGCCTGGTGCATCCAAGAGGATAGTGAGATCCTGGAACAGAGGCACAAGTGAGAGAGTGACAAGTGAAGCGAAGGACAATGGGAGAGAGTACTGCCAGGAAGGTCTCCAGGAAAGGAACTGTGTCGGTGAGTGATACACACCCTTGGAAGATGGAAGAAGCACACCGGAGCAGATTGGGGTGAGAGACAGTCTAAGAAGGGTGCAAGAGCCAGTTGGGACTGTGGTATCACTGTGGCAGTGGAGAGGGCCATTGCAGCCAGGAGGGCTGGCAAGGCCTGGAAGAGGATGGGCTGAGAGCAGTAGTCCATCAAGGCTAGCTAGCACTTTCAACTAAATTTTCTACACTATAGGGGCCCATTGTCCCTGCCTGCAAATGGCAGTTCAGACACTGTGCTTATTGAGAGCTGGCCTCACCATGTGCTAGCTAGGCCAAAGATGTTTGTGCAGGAGAGAGCAAGAGGAAGTAACCGAGAAGCAAGATTGTGCTGGAGGAGGAGGAGAAGTGTATATACAGGAGTGTATATAGAAGGTCCCGTGAAAGAACTGGTAAATCCCCTAATAAAACAACAAAACAAATTACCGACCTGTTCTTGTGACTCCGGATGTGTGGAAAATGTGATTGAGGGCAGTGTGACAGGTGGAACCACTACTTCCAGCAACTTCTACGGGAGCATGGCTACAGTAATATTAATTTAATCTATGATCATTGTCTGTTTTTTTCTTTTTTTATCCTTTAGATCCCACTGATTCAGATGAGCAGGGACATATTGAACTACTGAACATTTCCTATTTTTTTCTTTTTTTGTCTGTTACTAGTATCTAATTTAATTATAATGACATCGGTACGAGGGCATCTTCAACGACCTTCATCACCAAGGTGGACAGTGTGACGGGAGTTAGTGTAAAAGGTGTGTAGGCCTCAGTGTTCTTGTCCAGCCATTAAACAAAACAACAAAATAATCCCCTAAATGGTCAAGAAAGTGCCCTGGAAGATATATGTGAGGACATATATGTGAAGAGGAGGAGGAGGTCGTGTTAGAACGAAGAGCCAATGAAGGAGAACGAGAGAGGACGTGTTTGTAGAAACCGG
>BLSH010047500.1:476948-494680 GCA_018402905.1 Glandirana rugosa | reverse complement strand
AAAAACCCCAAAAATGAATTCTCATCATCCGTAAACGCGACCACTTTTGCGCAAACCAATCAATAAATGCCGATTGCGATTTTTTTTATCGCAAATATGAGGAAGAATATAAATCGGCCAAAAACGGTGAAAAAAAATGTTTTTTTATATATTTTTTTTGGATTTGTATTTTAGGAAAAAGTAAGAAATTTGGGTTTTTTTGCAAAATTGTCGCTCTTCTTTTGTTTATAGCGGCGATCAGAAATGACGCAGCGGTGATCAAATACCACCAAAAGAAAGCTCTGTTTGTGGGAAAAAAAGGACGCAAATTTTGTTTGGGTACAACGTCGCACGACCGCGCAATTGTCAGTTAAAGCGACGCAGCGCCGAATCGCAAAAAGGGCTCCGGTCCTAAAGCTGGAAATCCTTCCGGGGCTGAAGTGGTTAAGTACTACCTGTATAACACCTGGAACAATTCTGCAGATCAGGAACAAAGTAAAATCACAAGTCCTTGTCTGCATACATGAGTTCACACCAGTGCTATTTGTCATGTGATTTGACAGTTCAAATCCCATTGCCGGCAATGGAACTGTTGAAACCGTTGCGACTCAAGTTGAAGCAACTTTGAAAAAGGTTCTACTACTTTTTTTCGCTTTCATTGTGACTTGCATTGACTTCTGTTAAATGAAATCGCAAGCCACAGTGAAGTCAGGGGTCCAAATCGCACTAATCTGCAGCACAGGTGTGAACCAGGCCTTAAAGTATTGAAGCCAGAGGGTAAGGATGATAGCAAGGCAGTGGAAATTTTCAGAAGGAGGTCAACAACAGGTAGACTTAATTTTATATATTTATATTAATTATTAATATTGCATCATACAAACTAGCGGGGTGCCACTGGGGGAATCTATAATGGAGAAGGATCTGGGGGTTTTGGTAGATCATAAACTTAATAATGGCATGCAATGCCAAGCTGTGGTTTCCAAACGAGCAAAATCCTTTCTTGTATTAAGAGAGGTATGGACTCCAGAGATAGAGACATCATTTTGCCCCTGTACAAATCATTAGTAAGACCTCATCTGGAATATGCAGTTTAGTTTTGGGCACCAGTTCTCAAAAAGGATATCGGGGAACTGGAGAAAGTGCAGAGAATATCAACCAAACTAATAAAAGGCATGGAGGAGCTCAGCTATGAGGAAAGATTATAGGAACTGAATTTATTTTCTCTTGAGAAGAGGAGCTTAAGGGGGGATATGATCAACATGTACAAATATATAAGTGGTCCATATAGTAAACTTGGTGTGGAGTTATTCACTTTAAGGTCATCACAAAGGACAAGAGGGCACTCTTTACGTCTAGAGGAAAAAAGATTTCATCTACAAATACGGAAAGGTTTCTTCACAGTAAGAGTTGTGAAAATGTGGAATAGACTCCATCCAGAGGGGGTTCTGGCCAGCACAGTTGATTGCTTTAAAAAAGGTCTGGATATTTTCTTAAATGTACATAATATAACTGGCTACTAAAATTTAAAGGTAAAGTTGATCCAGGGAATATCCTATTGCCTCTCGGGGGATCAGGAAGGAATTTTTTTCCCCCTGCTATAGCAAATTGGATCATGCTTTGCTAGGGTTTTTTTGCCTTCCTCTGGATCAACTGTGGGTGAAGGATTGTGTATATGGGATTGTATGATGTGTGTGTGTATATATCTATATATATATATATATATATATATAGATATATACAGTATCTTACAAAAGTGAGTACACCTCTCACATTTTTGTAAATATTTTATTATATCTTTTTATGTGACAACACTGAAGAAATTACACTTTGCTACAATGTAAAGTAGTGAGTGTACAGCTTGTATAACAGTGTAAATTTGCTGTCCCCTCAAAATAACTCAACGCCATTAATGTCTAAACCGCTGGCAACAAAAGTGAGTATACCCCTAAGTGAAAATGTCCAAAATTGGGCCCAATTACCCATTTTTCCTCCCTGGTGTCATGTGACTCGTTACTGTTACAAGGTCTCAGGTGAGAATGGGGAGCTGGTGTGTTAAATTTGGTGTTATAGCTCTCACTCTCTCCTACTGGTCACTGGAAGTTCAACATGGCATTTCATGGCAAAGAACTCTCTGATGATCTGAAAAAAAGAATTGTTGCTCTACATAAACATAGCCTAGGCAATAAGAAGATTGCCAAGACCCTGAAACTGAGCTGCAGTACAGTGGCCAAGACCATACAGCGGTTTAACAGGACAGGTTCCACTCAGAACGGGCCTCGTCCTGGTCGACCAAAGAAGTTGAGTGCACATGCTCAGCGTCCTATCCAGAGGTTGTCTTTGGGAAATAGACGTATGAGTGCTTCCAGCATTTCTGCAGAGGTTGAAGGGGTGGGGGGGTCAGGCAGTCAGTGCTCAGACCATACGCTGCACACTGCATCAAATTGGTCTGCATGGCTGTTGTCCCCTCTTCTAAAGATGATGCACAAGAAAGCCTGCAAACAGTTTGAAAAGTTTGACAAGACAAGCAGACTAAGGACATGGATTACTGGAACCATGTCCTGTGGTCTGATGAGACCAAGATAAACGTATTTGGTTCAGATGGTGTCAAGCGTGTGTGTGGCAGCAACCAGGTGAGGAGTTCAAAGCCTACAGTCAAGCATGGTGGTGGGAGTGTCTTGGTCTGGGGCTGAATGAATGCTGTCGGCACTGGGGAGCTACAGTTCATTTAATGAACCATGAATGCCAACATGTACTGTGACATACTGAGGCAGAGCATGATCCCCTCCCTTTGGAGACTGGGCTGCAGGGCAGTATTCCAACATGATAAGGACCCCAAACACACCTCCAAGACGACCAAGGTGATGGACTGGCTAAGCATGTCTCCAGACCTAAACCCTATTGAGTATCTGTGGGGCATCCTCAAATGGAAGGTGGAGGGGCGCAAGGTCTCTAACATCCATCAACTCCGTGATGTCATCAGTGGAAGAGGTCTCCAGTGGCAACTTGTGAAGCTCTGGTGAACTCCATGCCCAAGAGGGTTAAGGCAGTGCCAGAAAATAATGGTGGCCACACAAAATATTGACACTTTGGGCCCAATTTGGACATTCTCCCTTAGGGGTGTACTCACTTTTGTTGCCAGTGGTTTAGACATTAATAGCTGTGTGTTGAGTTATTTTGAGGGGACAGCAAATTTACACTGTTATACAAGCTGTACACTCACTACTTTACATTGTAGCAAAGTGTCATTTCTTCAGTGTTGTCATATGAAAAGATATAATAAAATATTTACAAAAATGTGAGGGGGGTACTCACTTTTGTGAGATACTGTGTGTATATATATATATATATATATATATATATACACAGTCAGGTCCATAAATATTGAGACATAGACACAATTCTAACCTTTTTGGCTCTATACACCACCACAATGGATTTGAAATGAAACGAACAAGATGTGCTTTAACTGCAGACTTTCAGCTTTTCAGACTTGTATAACAGTGTAAATTTGCTGTCACCTCAAAATAACTCAACACACAGCCATTAATGTCTAAACCGCTGGCAAAAAAGTAAGTGCACCCCTAAGTGAAAATGTCCAAATTGGGTCCAAAGTGTCAATATTTTGTGTGGCCACCATTATTTTCCAGCACTGCCTTAACTCTCTTGGGCATGGAGTTCACCAGAGCTTCACAGGTTTCCACTGGAGTCCTTTTCCACTCCTCCATGATGACATCACGGAGCTGGTGGATGTTAGCAACCTTGCACTCCTCCACCTTCCGGTTGAGGATGCCCCACAGATGCTCAATAGGGTTACGTCTGGAGACATGCTTGGCCAGTCCATCACCTTTACCCTCAGCTTCTTTAGCAAGGCAGTGGTCATCTTCGAGGTGTATTTGGGCTCATTATGTTGGAATACTGCCCTGCAACCCAGTCTCAGAAGGGAGGGGATCATGCTCTGCTTCAGTATGTCACAGTACATGTTAGCATTCATGGTTTCCTCAATGAACTGTTGCTTCCCAGTGCCAGCAGCACTCATGCAGCCCCAGACCATGACACTCCCAACGCCATGCTTGACTGTAGGCAAGACACACTTGTCTTTGTACTCCTCACCTGGTTGCCGCCACACACACTTGCCACCATCTGAACCAAATACGTTTATCTTGATCTCATCAGACCACAGGACATGGTTCCAGTAATACATGTCCTTAGTCTGCTTGTCTTCAGCAAACTGTTTGTGGGCTTTCTTGTGCATCAACCTTAGAAGAGGCTTCCTTCTGGGATGACAGCCCTACAGACCAATTTAATGCAGTGTGTGTGGTGTATGATCTGAGCACTGACAGGCTGAACCCCATCTCTTCAACCTCTGCAGCAATGCTGGCAGCACTCATACGTCTATTTCCCAAAGACAACCTCTGGATATGATGCTGAGCATGTGCACTTGACTTCTTTGGTCGACCATGGCAAGGCCTGTTCTGAGTGGAACCTGTCCTGTTAAACCGTCTTGGCAATCTTCTTATAGCCTAGGCCATCTTTATGTAGAGCAGCATTTGTTTTTCAGATCCTCAGAGTACTTTGCCATGAGACACCACGTTGAACTTCCAGTGACCAGTATAAGAGAGTGAGAGCGATAACACCAAATTTAACACACCTGCTCCCCATTCACACCTGAGACCTTGTAACACTAATGAGTCACATGACACTGGGGAGTGACAATGGCTAATTGGGCCCAATTTGAACATTTTCAATTAGGGGTGTACTCACTTTTGTTGCCAGCAGTTTAGACATTAATGGCTGTGTGTTGAGTATTTTGAGGGGACAGCAAATTTACACTGTTATACAAGCTGTACACTCTCTACTTTACATTGTAGCAAAGTGTATTTTTTTCAGCGTTGTCACATGAAAAGAATACAATATTTACAAAAATTTGAGGGGTGTACTCACTTTTGTGAGATGCTGTATGTGTCACTTTGTGTTGGTCTATCACATAAAATCCCAATAAAATACATTTACGCTGTTGGTTGTAACATGGCAAAATGTGGAATATGTCAAGGTGTATGAATACTTTTTCAAGGCACTGTATTTACCTGTAAAAAAATCAGACAATCCTTTTAGGACAATAATAGCACAGATATATAAGATATGCCATGCAGGAAGACCTTTTGTTGGGGGGATCAATAACAATGATCAGCTGAACTGAGAATGTCTGTTAAAAAACATACAGTTTTCCACATAAAACCCAGCTATGTAATGCCACATTGCTATTCACATTGCTATTCACATTGCTATTCACAGGTTCCATGCCATTTATTACATTTTGTGAGAGTCTTAATGAATACACATTTCACTTACTATTAAACGTCGAATTCAGTGACACACAATGGCACATGGAGACTCTAGTACCCAGTCTTCTGCCTGTTAGTGGGAACCGAGAACATATGCACATAAGGTTTGTCCTCTGCCAAGCCATATGCATTGGCATACAATCACAAAGTAAGACATGCCATGAATTCTGTCTCAGTTATTTAAAAATAACCTGAGATGTTTGGATCATCTCAGTATATAAATAGCGTTTTTCTCTCTTTCGCTGTCATCTGTTATCTGTGGCACACCCACACAGTCTGCGGAACTATCTTCTCTCATTTCTACAATCCTTTACTCATTAACATCTAATATCCTGCAAGCATATAAACAGGTACTGCAGGATTTCTGTATTGTGAGCTTGTGGGAGAAAATTTACGGGATGTATTTCTTTGTAG
Source organism: Glandirana rugosa (assembly GCA_018402905.1). Lineage (NCBI taxonomy): Eukaryota > Metazoa > Chordata > Amphibia > Anura > Ranidae > Glandirana > Glandirana rugosa. The sequence goes on along the minus strand of BLSH010047500.1, from coordinate 488,945 downwards.
CTTACACTTGCGGCTGACATGGCCACCTCTTTGTGGTTACAAGCAGCTCAGAGGCTATATCTTGCCTCCTGGATATCTGTTTTAACCACTGATAGCCCGCAGCACCACCATGCTGTTACTGAGTGCATTGCGCACGTTTGCTGGGTAGCTATGGCACAGTCACATGACTGCTGAGGAGCATAGGCTTAAAGCCATAATAACCATATCCACCAATAACCTTGCCCAATAAACAACACTCAGGTTAAGTTGGAAAGGGCAAGGCCACAGTTTTATTTAAATTTTCCACATAAGCAATTTTCCAACATAAATATTTAACCCGTGCCAGTCACAGTTGTACTGTGAGCATCTTTTAAATAGAGTTAGGACAAAAACCCCCCGGTTCGGTTCACACCAGAGCTCTTGAACATCGCAAAAGTTCAGACCCAAACCCTATTAACCACTTCAGCCCCGGAAGGATTTCACACTTTAGGACCAGAGCACTTTTTGCGATTCGGTACTGCTAGCTTTAACTGACAATTGCGCGGTCGTGCGACGTTGTACCCAAACTAAATTTGCATCCTTTTTTTCCCACAGATAGAGCTTTCTTTTGGTGGTATTTGATCACCTCTGCATCATTACTGATGACCGCTATAAACAAAAGAATAGCAACAATTTTGCAAAAAAACCCCCAAATTTCTTACTTTTTGCTAAAATACAAATCCAAAAAAAATATAAAAAAACATTTTTTTCCATCCGTTTTGGCCGATTTATATTCTTCCTCATATTTTTGGTAAAAAAAAATTGCATTCAGCGTTTATTGATTGGTTTGCACAAAAGTTGCCGCGTTTACGGACGATGAGAATTCATTTCTGGGGTTTTTATTTTTTTTACTAGTAATGGCGGCGATCTGCGATTTTTAGCGGTACTGCGATATTGCGGTGGACATGTTGGACCATTTTGACACTTTTCTGGGACCATTGGCATTTATACAGCGATCAGTGCTATAAAAATGCACTGGTTACTGTGTAAATGCTATTGGCAGTGAAGGGGTAACCTGCAGGGGGCGCTCTCAGGGTTAACTGTGTTCCCTGGGCGTGTTCTAACTGTGAGTGGGCTGCCCTGGCTGGGGAAAGGGGATGATCATGGCTTCCATATACAGGAAGCCTGTGATCATCGCCCTTCCCCCTCTAACAGAACGGAGATCCGTGTTTACATACCTCTGTTCTTTCACTGCGGGAGGGGGGCATCCGGCAGCGATCGAGTCCACCGCACCCGCTCCCTGGTCCCCCGGACACTGTGAGCACACGAGTGTGCCTCCGGCGGCGCGCGCGTGCTCACAGCACTAGTTATCGCAGCCGCCGGTGTATGATGGCGGTTTGCGATAACGAGCCACTCTGTCGCCGTCAGACTGCGGTCGCCGGTCGGCAAGTGGTTAAAGTCTAGACCCAAACTTGAAAAATCGAAAGTCCCCATTTTGAAGACTTATATGCAAGTTATGGGCCATAAAAAGGTATTGGGGGCCTGGGTACTGCCCTGGTAGACATGTATTAATGCAGATACTTTTTTTAAAAAAGATTATTTTCCACAGGAGCAGTGATTTAAATGATGTTTAAAGTGAAACAATAAAAATGAAAAATTCCTTTTACTGATAGTGCTTGGGGCGGTCCCCTTAGTCTGCCCGTAAAGTGGCGCATCTGTACCGTGGATAGAACCTGCTGCAGGAAAACTGAAATTTATAAAGAAAAAAAAATGACATTAAAATTGCTGGCAATACACTACCATTGTCGACAATACAAAAATGTTTTAAAAAAGTGGTGTGGGCCCCCCCAAAATCCATACCAGACCCTTATCCAAGCATGCAGCCCAGCAGGTCAGAAAAGGGGGGGGGACGAGGGAGTCTGCCCCCCCACCGCACCACTGCAAAGCACCTTGCCCCTGTGTTGATGGGGACACGGGCCTCTCCCCAATAACCCTGTGCAGTGGTTGTGGGGGTCTGCAGGCAGGGGGCTTATCAGAATTTGGAAGCCCCCTTTAACAAGGGGACCCCCAGATCCTGGCCCCATCCCTATGTGAATGAGTATCCTTACCCATTCACCAAAAAAAGTGTCAAAAATAAATAAAGACAGGAGGCATTTTATGACAATTCCTTTATTTTAAAATAAATGTCACTCGATGTAGAACCATCGTCAATCACCATGCCCGCCACACCGCTGGACACAAAAAAAGAGAAAAAAAAGCATGCACCGATTGGTGACATTGCAAGGGGGCGGTGCCAGAAGGTAATGTCACCAGGTGGCCACGCCCCTTACCTATTAAAGAACTGTCAAATGGCGGAGCAGGCATTCGGCGGTTGGCCTTCGTCGCGGGTGGAGCCTTTTTTTTTCAGGTCTGGCAGTGCGCCTGGTGTCGTGATTGACAAAGGGTCTACATTGGGGACATTGTTTTTTTATTTTTTTAATAAAGAAATTGTCAAAAACTGCCTCCTGTCTTTATTTATTTTTGATACTTTTTTTGGTGAAAGGGTAGGGGTACAATGCACCCCTTTAAGCCTTGTTAAAGGAGGCTTCCAGATTCTGATAAGTTCTCTGCCCACAGACCCCTACAACCATCGCCCATGGTTGTTGGGGAGAGGCACTTGTCTCCATCAACATGGGGACAAGGTGCTTTGGTGTGGGGGGGCTCGCTTGCCCCACCTCTTTTCTGTCCTGCCAGGATGCATGCTTGGATAAGGGTCTGGTATGGATTTTGGGGGACCCCACACCTTTTTTTTAATTTTGACATGGGGTTCCCCCTAAAATCCATACCAACCCCGAAAGGCCTGGTATGGATTGGGGGGACCCCACAGCTATTTTTTTTTCACTTTTTTCTACTGCCAGCAATGTTGACAACCGTTGACAGCTGACGACTCATCCGTTGTTAGGGACGCAGCGGCCGGCTTCCCAGCCCACTCCTTAAAACCAGCTAATCACTGTGCCCTGATTGGGCAAAAGCCTTTGCCCAATCAAGGCTTAGACTGCACTGTACAGTGGGCAGTGCATTGTGGGGCACTCGGCAGGCGAATGCCCCGCAAATTAGTGTGTTCCCCGCCTAAGCATACAGTCGATGTTCAGGCCAAACTTTTGCTCGGCTCACACTGTTCACCCAACTCTACTCTTAAAACCTTAACTGGGCCTGTCATTACCACAAGTTCCAGACAGACATTAGACTGGTCGAACTTTCACTGAAGGGTATAGCCCATTAGATTAAACATTTATTTCTGCAAGGTAAAAGGAAGCTGTGAAAACCAAACTGAAAGGAACTGAAAATTTGGGGCTGGCGAGTGGGCAACTATTCTTTCTGCTCTTACAACGGTGAGTAAAGAATTTACCTCAGAGAGGAACTTTTATAGAGCCCCTCATCCCGTGCTCAACTAGCCAATCATCTTGACCCACTTGAATGCATACTTCTTGACCGTGCCCCTGTTGCTAGGCCATGCTCCTTGCAGTCAAGGCTCCCTTTCCCTATGGGATCAAGGGGCCTTCATTCACTTGAATAGGTTGTTTGATGACAGTACTGTGGTACCATGTTCGGTGGTTTAATGTTTGCTGCACCTCACCTCAACCACGGCAGTATGTACTAACATGGCCAGTATTCATGTTAACGGTCATGAAGTGGGTGGTAAAATGGCTCAAACACCTATTTTTATCTGCTCCCTTTCCCCCTTAGTAACCTGTGTACACAATGCCTAAAAGACCAAGGAAAGGACATATAAAAACAACATGAAAAACACCTTAACACTTTAATCGTAGAAGAAAACATTTCCCCTTTTTGCTTCCATTTGCATGAAAAAATCCAGGTATAAAGGGAATTCTAGCAATAATATCTACAAAGTGTAAAATATAATGATGAACTGAGAAGAATATCATACACAGCCTATTTACACTTTACTAAATGTGCCTATTTTTTTTATTTTTATTTTTTAAACTGTGCGCTTAGCCTGAAAATGTATTCCTCTATGAAGAGAGAAATAAATATTGTAATACCATGCAATTACTGTTGTTTCTCTGTCAACCAGTCCGATAAATATGCTGGTCATACACTGCAAAATTCGCTATGTGGGTGGCTCTGTGGGCCCCATCCTGTCCGGCATCCTTCAACTGACAAATCAAAGGAGCAGGCAACAAATTGTTGGCATGCATCCAATAGGAGTTCAGGAAGGTCGAACTTCCAGCTGACCTAAAAAAAGAGGTACTTGCTCCCCCCCCCCGAAAAGTGACAAATGTGGCAGCGGAGGGAGGGGGGAGGAAGCAAACAAGTGGAGATTGCCCTTTTGGGTGGAGCTCCGCTTTAAGCTGGCCATGCATTAATTATTTATTTCATTCTACCAGCGGGTTGAATGAAAAAAAATTACCCGATTTCCCCATCTACAGATTTGAGCTGAATGGGGAAATAACTCCCACTGTACTATTGTGCCACAAGCACTGATCGCTCAGGAAAAATCCAACAAGTTGGTTGTACAATGGAGGATCGACTTCTCTACAACCACCCTGCCCATACATGGATCCAAACTCAGCCGGGCCCTACTAAATTTTCAAAATTTTGATCCATGTATGGCCATCCTACCTGTGTATGACCAGCTCAACATACCATGACTCAATTTAATCTACAGAAAACAGATGACTAGTCAGCTTTCCAGACTAATAAGTATTAATATGTCAGGATAATAGATAGATAGATATATTGATAGATAAAAAGATAGATGGATAGATGGATAGAGAGATAGATAGATAGATAGATAGATAGATAGATAGATAGATAGATAGATAGATAGATAGATAGAGAGATAGATAGATAGATAGATAGATAGATAGATAGATAGATAGATAGATAGATAGATAGATAGATAGATAGACTTCCTCAGTCTCCGCCAGCACAAACTTGCTTGCAGACTATTACTCTGTCTCTTCCTCCTGCACAACACTTCTTCCCCAGGTGCAGCTAGCACATGGTTAGGCCTGACACTGGCTTCAGCCAGGCCTAGCAGAATGCCCTATTACAGGCAGGGACTGCGGGCCTCTATAGTGTAGCAAAGAAAGTTCAGGTTCTAGCTGCCCTATTGGGAGAATACTGATCCCTGTCAATCCTCTCCAGGCCCTGCCAGCCCTCCTGGCTGCAGCTGCACATCTCCACTGCCCGTAAAAAATCTCAGTCCTCACTGGCTCTACACCCATTCCAGATTGTATCCTCCCAATCTGCTCCGGCTTGCCTCCCCAGCATTCCTGGCTGTGCATGTCACTTACCAACGACTGGTGGATTCCTCCTGGAGACTTGTCCGGCAGTACTCTCCACTTTCTTCTCTCCTTTTCTTCTCCCCTGTGGTGTGTATGAGGGTCCTGTCCACCCCCGAGCTCCAGGCCCAACGTCAACCCCCCAGACTGGGGAGCTCCCTCAAAGGCCCAGACAGCCTAGCACTCCATCTCCCAGTTCTTCCACCCTGGCTGACCCTGGGTATTTAAGGAGGCCTGCTCCCTGCCAATCCAAGTTGGGGATTGGTTTGGGCTCCTCAGAATACCCAGGCAGCTCCACCTCTCTTCCCTTCCTCCTCTTCTAGCACCTTCTAGAAGCAAGAGGGAGGTAACCAAGACGTGACACCACCTGCTACTTTGAGCCCCTCTCAGCCCAACAAACCAAAACAAACAGGCCTAGCTGCCAGCTAGGCCTGCTTAAATTTACCTATCCTCACCAAAAAAAACTCACTATAGCACCTACCTAGTTAGAGGGTGCTACATATGTTTTTACTGCTCCCCTTTATGCTGCAAAGGCAGCGGAGGGGGAGCACATATGCTGTGGCTGCGATGCTTTGAATACCGGTGTGACAAAAATTATCATTGCTTACCACCCACTGAACGCAACGCAACTTATCTAACTGAATGGGCGTGCCCTGCACAATACAACCATGTGCAATGCATGCGATTTTGCCCCACTAGTATGGGGTTTAAGGGGTTTAAACAGGCAGTGAAGAGGTGATACAATGACTCCTCACTGCCTGTCAAATGCTCCCTGAAGAGTGATCCAATGTGGAGATTATTTGATTCAGTTTGCAGGCTGACCAAAAAAAAATAATCTGTAAACCATCCTTATATTTATGTTTTTGGGCGGCAGTAAAAACACACATATGAGACGCATTTTTACCATGCCACAACTGCTCCTACTTATGCTGCAAAGGTAACAGAGGGAAGAGTATAAATGCTGCGACTGCAATGCTTTGCATCGCAGTGTGGCAAAAAAAAATTCTGCACAGTTGCATTCAGCAGGCAGTACCACATGCTAAAAGTGACTCATTTTACTAAATAGGGGTACCCGGCTACAACCCCATTCTAGATCGTTCTTCAGAGATCAACGCTAGTGTAACCTAACCTTAAGTGTATGGCCAGTCTTGCCTCTACTTTTCTGTCACAGCAGCTGTGTAAGGCATCTAACTATAAATGCACAGTTCAAAAAGCAAACAAAACACACTGGCCCCTGTATTGTAACAGATTTGCTCAGACACGCCCCATCCTGTTATCTGCAAAACAAGTTTATGTGTGGAAGCTTGTGATGAGGGATGTGGCTGTTGCTGAGCTCTGCCAGCACAGAGCTTTGTAGATAAGGGCAGGGAGCAACATATTCACTGAGAAAAAAAAGGTGTTTTAAAGCAGGTGGATGAATAAAAGGTCTGCCTCCTCTATTCATAGATTGAATTTCATTCAAAGAAACTATAGCACATATTCTATAAATGGGAGGTGGAAAGGGTCGGGCATAGTCGGCACTCTTGATGAGTGCATTGGACAGGTCCCTCAGCTCTATTAACCCCTGACCCACTAGATGATTATGGCAACATGGATCCGGAGGACATGAGATTTCAACGAAAGCACCAGCAATCAGCATAAGGGACACATTACATTGATTGTAAGCAATGTCCCTTGTGCTGATTTTTATATTTTGACTAAAGTTAAGCTTTACAGCATTTCCAAGCAAAAATCTGTTACAGTTTATAACACATAGGGGTACATGAATGTACAGTGATTAAAAGATGTAAGACATCAATTGGGCTTTAATGAGGCTAAGCACATGTGCATACCTCCCAACTTTTTGAAATGGGAATGAGGGACACCTATTAGCAAAATTATGTAGACATAGGACACGCCCCCTTAAAGGAGAATTATACAAAAAAAGATTAGCTAAACCCACAAGTGCTTTTTTCCACTACTATTCCTTTTCTACTGGCTTTTGAATTTTTATTATTTTTTTAAAATCAGGAATAGGTTTTATTCATATTTAAGAAAAGAAACAGATACAAAAATGCATACAGCCATTAGCAAACAGTTCCTCAGAGACTTCATTTACATGTCACACAGTAGAGCATAACATGTCATCACAAGTGCAAAAAGAACTTCTCTCGGAGCTCCGCTCCCAGTGATGTACGTAACAGAAAACAAACACCACATTACACCCTGGGAATTATTCAACACTTACAGGACTTAGCCATTGACAAATTACCCCAGTAACCTATTAATCACCAGTTCGGTGGGAGCGAGACCCAGGCACTGCCAGCCAGTCTCCCCATAGGCCGGTCGAATTTGTGAGGGCTCCCTCTGTGTTGAAAGATTACCTTTTCCAATTTGAAACAATGCTCTATTAATCGCCACCTTCTGAAGTTCTGTTAATTGAAGGTCATCTAGGATGCCCAGGATACATCTAGTGAGTTCAAGGGGAAGCTGTCACTTGGAATACTGTATTCAAGGTACCTATCACTGCGCTCTAGTACTGATGCAATTTGGGGCATCTTCACAATAGATGTATAAGGTCCCCATCCGCCCTGTTACATCGGGCACACACAGGAGACTGCAGCAAACCCATGCGATGCAACCTTAGGAGGTGTAGTGGACCCTCAGTACAATGAAAAGTTGTGAGAGCCATTGGGCAGTGTTAAGTGAGCTATGAAGGATGGACTCGAGGGCATTGTCCCAGAGATCCTCCTCTACCGGACCCACATCCCTCCCCCACTTGTTTTTGGCATTGTTGGGGTATCCTGCTACATAGGAGGGCAGCAGCATACTGTAGCATCTGGAAATAAAGCCTTTATTGTCTAGTGCCGATTGCACTGCACATATCTGAACACAGGTGTGGGAGATAATGACCAGTCCGCAGTAGAGCCCTGGGCATGAACCACAAGCCCAAACTGGTAATAATGGAACCCCATCTTGGGAGGGAGGTGGAAAGCAATAGCCAGGACCTCCAATGAGTGAAGCTTACCATTACAAAAGATCTGACACAAGTGGGTGACACCCCATTGCTTCCACTGTCCCGCACACTCCAGCTTAGACAGTTTATTGTATCCCAGATTGTGCCAAATTGGACTATAAATTGTAAAACCCATAACACCCTGTAGTGAATGGACTTTTAACCATATATTTAGAATCAGGGATTAGGTTGGGTAGAGCCTGTTAGATGAGTCAAAGCGTGCAGATTCCAGTGCCCCAGGAATATCCTGCTGTCCCATATGATGTCTCATAATGGAATGGGCTGATAAGAACAGGGGGGGGGGGGAGCTAGCTTTCGAACCACCACCAAACACCCCCATAAGATGCTGCAACTGGGAGGCCAAACAATAAAGCCTGACTGGTCGGGATGTATGATGGAGGTGATACATTTATTTAACATGGTGGCGAGAATTTAGGCCAATATTTTAACATCCACTGGAAGTAAGGATATAGGTCTGTAAGAACCCGGATCCATGGGTGGTTTACCCTGTTTTAAGAGCAAGATTATGTGGGCTTTAGACACCCTCCACTGAGCTTCCCTATACACCTTCAGTAACTGGGGGCTAAGATACTTGAGTTTGTAGACTTCGAAGGGAATACCATCTGCGCCCGGGGCCTTGTAATTTAGAAACAAGGCAATTGCTGCAACAATCTCTTCCTCTGTAATAGGGGCATCTAATGTCTTTTTATTAGCCTCTGAAAGCCGTGGAAGATCAATTTGCTCCAGGTATTGTGTCGTTTCTGCAAATGAAACCTGCGACTGAGACTGATATAGCTCCTCATAAAATCTCACAATTTCTGCAAGGATAAGCTCTGGGTTGTTGGTCAGTCCACCCACAGCCAGCTGTATGGCTGAGATAGGGGGAGCGGACCGTTGTGCATTAGAAATTCTGGCCAACAACCTACCTGTTTGTTCTCCCTCTTCATAAAAGGTTTGATTTTTGAAGAAATGCTTGTGCTCTGCCGCCGCTACCTGCAACTCCCATAACACCCTTTTGGCCTCTACCCAGGCCTCCTGATTCCCAGGGGAGGAGTTCGCCACATAACGCCTCTCCGCCTGGAGAGCCCTGGATGACAGTTGTCGGTCATGTTCACGAGTGGCGTTTTGTATCGCCTTCATTTCATCAATGAAAATTCCCCTCAAGTAACATTTAAAGGCATCCCAGCACAGTAGCGGGTCAGCAAAATCAACATGCAATTGGAAATAGTCAGTCATGCGAGACACCATGGGCGAGTTTTGCGGAATTGAGTTAAGCCAGAAGGGGTTTAGTTTTCATGGTGCCTTAGGTAAATTATCAGATGGTTTAGCAGCAAGCCACGCACCACGGTAGAATGATCCGACACTGTTCTATTGGCATATTGTAACTTAGAAATTGAGTGGGGATCGAAAGTTTGAGCACCCCAGGTAAAAATTTGTATTAATGTGCATAAAGATCTGTAAAGAATGTGCATAAAGGTCTGTAAGAACCCAGATCCATGGGTAGTTTACCCTGTTTTAAGAGCAAGACTATGTGGGCTTTAGACACCCTCCGCTGAGCTTCCCTATACACCTTCAGTAACTGGGGGCTAAGATACTTGAGTTTGTAGACTTTGAAGGGAATACCATCTGCGCCCGGGGCCTTGTAATTTAGAAACAAGGCAATTGCTGCAACAATCTCTTCCTCTGTAATAGGGGCATCTAATGTCTTTTTATTAGCCTCTGAAAGCCGTGGAAGATCAATTTGCTCCAGATATTGTGTCGTTTCTGCAAATGAGACCTGCGACTGAGACTGATATAGCTCCTCATAAAATCTCACAATTTCTGCAAGGATAAGCTCTGGGTTGTTGGTCAGTCCACCCACAGCCAGCTGTATGGCTGAGATAGGGGGAGCGGACCGTTGTGCATTAGAAATTCTGGCCAACAACCTACCTGTTTGTTCTCCCTCTTCATAAAAGGTTTCATTTTTGAAGAAATGCTTGTGCTCTGCCGCCGCTACCTGCAACTCCCATAACACCCTTTTGGCCTCTACCCAGGCCTCCTGATTCGCAGGGGAGGGGTTCGCCACATAACGCCTCTCAGCCTGGAGAGCCCTGGATGACAGTTGTCGGTCATGTTCACGAGTGGCGTTTTGTATCGCCTTAATTTCATCAATGAAAATTCCCCTCAAGTAACATTTAAAGGCATCCCAGCACAGTAGCGGGTCAGCAAAATCAACATGCAATTGGAAATAGTCAGTCATGCGAGACACCATGGGCGAGTTTTGCGGAATTAAGTTAAGCCAGAAGGGGTTTCGTTTACATGGTGCCTTAGGTAAATTATCAGATGGTTTAGCAGCAAGCCACGCACCACGGTAGAATGATCCGACACTGTTCTATTGGCATATTGTAACTTAGAAATACAGTGGGGATCGAAAGTTTGGGCACCCCAGGTAAAAATTTGTATTAATGTGCATAAAGAAGCCAAGGAAAGATGGAAAAATCTCCAAAAGGCATCAAATTACAAATTAGACATTCTTATAATATGCCAACAAAAGTTAGATTTTATTTCCATCATTGAATCAAAATTACAGAAAACAAAAAAATGGCGTCTTCAAAAGTTTGGGCACCCTGCAGAATTTATAGCATGCACTGTCCCCTTTGCAAGGCTGAGACCTGCTAGTGTCATGGATTGTTCCCAATCATCGTCTGGGAACACCAGGTGATGTCAATCTCAAAGGTTTTAAATGCCCAGACTCATATGACCTTGCCCCAACAATCAGCACCATGGGATCTTCTAAGCAGTTGTCTAGAAACCTGAAACTGAAAATAGTTGACGCTCACAAAGCTGGAGAAAGCTATAAGAAGATGGCAAAGCGTTTTCAGATGTCAATATCCTCTGTTCGGAATGTAATTAAGAAATGGCAGTCATCAGGAACAGTGGAAGTTAAAGCAAGGTCTGGAAGACCAAGAAAAATATCAGACAGAACAGCTCGCAGGATTGTGAGAAAAACAATTCAAAACCCACGTTTGACTGCACAATCCCTCCAGAAAGATCTGGCAGACACTGGGGTTGTGGTACACTATTCCACTATAAAGAGATACTTGTACAAATATGATCTTCATGGAAGAGTCATCAGAAGAAAACCTCTTCTACGTCCTCACCACAAAAATCAGTGTTTGAACTTTGCAAATGAACATATAGATAAGCCTGATGCATTTTGGAAACAAGTTCTGGGACCGATGAGGTTAAAATTTTACTTTTTGGCCGGAATGAGCAAAGGTACGTTTGGAGAAGAGGGGCACAGAATTTAATGAAAAGAACCTATGTCCAACTGTTAAGCATGGGGGTGGATCAATCATGCTTTGGGGTTGTATTGCAGCCAGTGGCACAGGGAACATCTCACGAGTAGAAGGAAAAATGGATTCAATAAAATTTCAGCAAATTTTGGATGGTAACTTGATGCCATCTGTGAAAAAGCTGAAGTTAAAGAGAGGATGGCTTCTACAAATGGACAATGATCCTAAACACACCTTGAAATCCACGGGGGATTACATCAAGAGGCGTAAACTGAAGGTTTTGCCATGGCCTTCACAATCTCCTGACCTCAACATAATTGAAAATCTACGAAAAAGTGTCTACCGTAGTTCAATGGTAGGTTTTAAACGACTTTAAAATAACTTAGGTAAAAAGGAAGATGAGCACTCTACAAGGGACACGGTGACCGACGTTATGTTGGGGTTTCGTACTAACTAGGTGGGGGTACGAATTGTCAACCTG
>BLSH010047500.1:436772-448286 GCA_018402905.1 Glandirana rugosa | reverse complement strand
ACTAGCTGTCAAAACTCTGCGGTGATGTCGGGGGTGGGTGGGACCGAACAGCTATCAAACACCAGCCAGTGATTGGGCTGCTTAAGAAAGGGGGCGGGCCACACACACAAGGTGGCCCTCCCAGCCCCTATCCCATTGGCTGGTATTTGATAGCTGTTTGGTCTCGCCCACCCCCGACATCACCGTTGAGTTAGGACAGCTAGTCTCTGCAAGCAGTTACATTACATGACAGTTTCACACACTGAGTGACTCTTACAAGCCTGCTATCTGCTCAATGTGAAACTCCTCATCTCCTCTATCAGTGCCACCTGTCAGTGCCAATCAGTGCCACCTCATCTCTTCTGTCAGTGCCAATCGATACCAGCTATCGGTGCCACCTGTCAGTGCCAATCAGTGCCACCTCATCTCCTCTATCACTGCCAATCAGTGCCGACTCGTCAGTGCCAATAAATGCCACCTATAAGTGCCCATCAGTGCTGTCTGTCAGTGCCAATCAGTGCCACCTATCAGTGCCCATCAGTGCTGCCTATCAGTACCCATCAGTACTGCCTATCAGTGCCCATCAGTGCTGCCTATCAGTGTTGCCTATCAGTGCCCATCAGTGCTGCCAATCAGTGCCCATCAGTGCTGCCTATCAGCGTCAATCAGTGACCATCAGTGCTGCATATCAGTGCCAACCAATGCCACCAATCAGTTCCCATCAGTGTTACCTATCAGTGTCACCTATGAGTTTCCATCTGTGCTGCCAATCAGTGCTGCCTATCAGTGCCAACCAATGCCACCTATCAGTGCCAATCAGTGCCACCTATCATTGCCAATCAGTGCTGCCTATCAGTGTTTCCAATCAGTGCCACCTATCAGTGTCAATCAGTGCCCATCAGTGCCGCCTATCAGTGCCCAGGCACAGGTAGGCTGCATATGACAATTGTATATAAAAATATAAATATTTTTTTTAAATTGTCATTTTCGGTTTTCGGCTAAGTGCATTTTCGGTTTCGGCACCAAAATTTCCATTTGGTTCACCACTAGTTTTTATAATATATTTTTATATCTGTACAAAAATGTTTAGCCTTTCTTTTCTATTTTAAACTGAATGGGTTGTTTTACAAGGTGATCGTTTACAATCACTTTAAGGCTTTTCTTAGAGTCTAGCCAGTCACAAGATATTCAAAATCCATATAGACCCGATTCAGCTCATCAGCACTGTGAGGAACCCCCAATACTGTATAATTACTTGTTGTGAATCCTTTGTGTTACAAAAATGCCCTATCTGTAAAAATGAACCCTTTCCCTTCAGACCTATGCCATGCAGTAACACATGGTAAAATGCATAATTTGCCACGCTCTTTCCCACTGTACATTAATATTTACAGCACAAAATTGCCCAAGTTGTCTTTTGGTTCATTTTCTTTTTGACTTTTCACTAATAAATTATCTCTTTGCAGCTGCCCTCCAGCTTCAGCTGACAAACCGGAAATGGTTGATAATCCATTATATGGTCCAGTCAACACTGGCTCTAATCCTTTACCAGGTCAGAATCGGCCTCATAAACCTCCTGAGCCAGCCCCTCGCAAAAATACAGCTGTTCGTCAACGATCTATGACATATTCCACTTCAGAGAGGAAACCTGCTGTTCTTGAAAAAGCTGCAGTTAAGAACGTTCTATCAGCCATGGCTCCGAATAGTGTCACCCGGCCTGAAATTGTTACACCTAAGCCTCGTCCGCCATTGCCTGCTAAAATTCATGCTCTACGTGAGGCCCAGAACAACTAATTGCATCACTTTTCTCTTCAACGGTTGTTCTTGCACTTTTGTTTACATCAGTTTACATCTATTTCATCTAAGATATCTTTTTAGAAAGAGCAAGTTACTCATTCAATGTAGGCCCTACAGAAGAAATGATGGTGTTATATGCTCTCCCTGCCTCTCCTGGAACTCCTGTTAAGTATAGTATATGGAACTGCATATTGCAATGCTTCTGTCTGACAATTTTACCCTTCCAAAATGAAACTGGGCAGCACTGGAACCATATGTTCAAGCCATCTGACTTCCAGCCAGAAAATAAGTTGGGCCCAGTTGGTATGGGTGATGTTTGCCATAATGACTGCATCACTTGAACATTGACGACACCACATTTTGAATGGAACTGCAATTGATTCTTTTTATATGGTGCATACTCAGAGAACTCCACTCATATCTGTGTTCCTTAAATGCAAGATCCTGTTTCTGTAAAGTGCCAGCTTAAACTATTTTTGCCATGTATGCTTGCATTTGTATCTGACATCAGATAGATGATTTACTAAATAAGTATATTAATATAAATTAATGAAGGATTATAAGAAAACAAAGGGGAAAAAAAGTCAACAAACAGCGGCGAGCTCTGACATGGAGTTTAGTGGTGGCATAGGCGTGTGCAGCCTATTGCATTAGGGTGTGCACCCCAAATCTGAAACGCACATTCATTTCTCTGCAGCCTCAGCACGGGACAGTGAAAGAATGGGAAGCGCTCTGTGCTGAGCGGTTTCCTGTTCATTCACAAATTGAAGCATAATAAACACAGTTAATAATGCTTCAGTTATGAATGGACACAGTGAGCGAGTGTGTTCATTTAGAAAAGGAACTATTTACTAGCCTCTTCCCTTGTTCTCCATCCTGAAACATCCCCTGCAGCAGCTGGGGGGAGAGGAGAGGAGGGAAGCCATCAGCACCGCAGGGAGGGGGGCCAACAGGGGGGGGGTGGAGCCTGGGAAGTAAGGGGAATCAGCAACACACATAGTGATTAGGGTGTGCCCAGGCACACCCCCTGCGCATGCCTATGAGTGGTGGTCAGACCTATGTAAAGGAGAACTATTTCCATAATCTTCAGGTTTTGCAAATGACAAAATAAAAAAACAGAAGGCCAATAGATGAGTAATTGTAATGGAGACCAGGTTCACAATGATATCATGTACTTTGGCTCTGCTCTGTTTTTAGCTATATGTACTTTGGCCAGTGGCGGCCACTCATAAGGAGCGCAAAGGCGCCGCCCCACTAATCCATGCGCCTGGCCCCTAATTTCCATAGAAGGGTGCCGGACGCATTGATTTCAGTGGGGTTTTTGGTGGCAGCACTGTCATGTGCCAAGAGAATCAACTCAAAACCATTTGCAGAAGACATAATACAGCAGAAGGCTTTTAGATGTAAGCTACTTTCACCAAGTAACATTTTTACAGACATACCAGGTAGTGATTTACTAAAACTGGAGAATGCAAAATCTGGTGCAGCTTCCAGGTTTTATTGTCAAAGCATAAAATGTAACTCCACTTTTGTTGTGAAAAAAAAAACATTCCCCCCTGGGTGATCTATGTACAGTGCAAGGATTATAACAAACTTTGTTGCAGATTCCTACCTTCTGTTATTCTGAAGAAATCCCTGTTTGTTCCTCTGTACCTCTGTTCTGAATGGGTCTAATGGGAGTGGTTTCATAATTATCAGTCAGCTGTGGCAGCTGCAGAGCACTAATGAGGAAATCTGCTGGGCCTGCATCCCTTTAGACGTGTTCCTATTGGAAGTATCTCACCAAAAATGTCATTTTTGTTGCAGGGGATGCCTGAAATCTGACTTGTATCTTAGTGCAGACTTCTGGGGAAATTGGCCAATCACACAAACAGGAAAATTATTTTTCTGGGGTGTGGTCAGTAAACATTCTGTGTACAGAACAACTCCAGGTAGCCATATTGCATTGCATTTTACAGAAAATGACAGCACTGCAGATTAAAAAGGAAAGGTCATTTTTAATAACATTCAATTACAATATGACTTGCATTGCAGTTGTACACTCTATATTATTTTTTCTTTATTTGCTATTTTTTTTCCCCACGAAAGTGGAGTTACCCTGAACAAGCTGAAGTTAGAAGCTGATTGGCTACCATGCACAACTGCACCAGATTTTGCACTCTCCAGTTTTAGTAAATAAACCCCACAGAGTGACATCAGTTCTGCTCTAAATGCATCCTTAAAAACTATTCCCCAGAAGAATAAAACACCAAAGTATGCACTATTAATATTTTGAGAAAAATAGGTTGGGTCAGGGGTCTGCTTAATTGTTATACTATTCTCCTTGATTCTGGCCCTAATATTTTACTGGTTTAAACCCAATTGTTTTTAACAAATTCTTCTGATAGAAAAAGGGTCCTTAAGCTGTGAAAATGTGCAAAGATTTCTAATATTGATAGCCATTAAATCTAAACTCCAGGCAATTAGTTAAATACGCAGATGAAGTACATGGGAATTGCCAAAAGATTTACATTTTTTTCCCTTCTAGTCATGATATTTATATATCACTTAAATAGCTCAGCCAGAGGGATGACACCACTTTCTCTGTTGCAATGGATGATATATAGTGGTGTCCTTTCAACCCAACCTGATAATTGGACAATAATAGGGCAGCAACAGACTGATCAGGTCATCCCTCTGTCCACTCTGCTATCCTGTTCTGTCAGCATGTTCTTAGCACATGTGCATGCTGCACAGTTTATTGGTTAGTGCTGCAGTTTCCTCTTCCAGTCTTAGTAATGCTGTACAGCGATTGCATGAGGCTGATAGCAAGCCAAATTCAGGATTTTGCACTGCTAGCATTTAAACATGTCATGGTGTATTCATGAATACAGAGCCATACTATTTTTTGTATTTTTTAGCTGTCCATAATTCCTTAAAGGTAAAACTTTAAAATTATTTTGTTTTATAAAAGTGTCCCTTAGCCCATTCTGTGACTGGTGGTGGCATCATACTCTGGTTGTAACCCATGTGGTGAAAACGTCGTCTTCCTTACCAGTGACTGCATTGTTTCATCTGTTTCCCTGCCTTGTGCTGTGCTAAATACACTGAAACTGCACAAACCACAACTCCAGGATTTCAGTAGCATAACGTTCCCAACTACTGAACTGGATTAATAATAATATTAATTGTGTATTTTAGTGGCAATTTACTGTATGCAGCACTTGTGGAAAAGCTAGGAAAAATATAAACACTTCAGGTACAATTTTTGTGCAAATTAATTTTATCATTGACCTATGTACTAGATCACTATTTGGCATTACTGTAAATATGAAGGATTTAACCTTTTGTATAACTGTCTTAAAGATTATAATATATAAATGTAAGCTGAATTAAATAGGTACTTTGAGTATAAATTTTAAGTATTGAATTATTAATAATGGCAAAATCATTGTAAATACCTCTGTTGCTGATGATGACATGGTACTGAGACTTTGAAGCTAAATTCTGATTTTCTTTATTTGCAGATAATAAAAGGCACATTTTTGCTACTATAGAACTGTATAACATTCAACAATACAAGAAGAACAATAGAAATGATGTAGCGTTTCACCAGAATAACGAATGTGTTCAGATAAATGTTACAATATATTGTTTGGGTTTCTGCTAAAGAGTTGGAGATTGAAATTTAAATCAAGAATGTGAAAAAAATGCACACCGTCTCTAAATAGAACATTTAATGATCACCCATGAATAGCAGCATTTCAAGCCAGAGGAAGTAGTGATAGTTCTTGTCTATTTTATTCATGGGTGATCAATAAATGTCCTGTCTGCATTTCTAGGCTTCATGCGCACAGACATTCAGTAACTCAAATGTCCTCAAGCTCAATGCAACCCGAGAAGTTACAGGTGGAAGAAGGCAGGGTAATTGGGTAAATGCCAATGCACAGCAGCATTGGCGTTTGCACATGTACGAGCGCATACGGTAATTACCTTGTATGCCTGGCAGAACACGCCACCTGTGGCTTCTCAGGAGCAGGAAAGTGCTAGGAATTTTATACTTGAGGACTTTTGATCTACCAAATGTCTATGTGCATGAAACCTTAAGGCTGGGTTCACACTATGGGCGGAGCAGCTCGCAGCAGGGGGTCCAGTGCATACCTGTTCTCCGTTTCAGGAGAAAATCGGGTCAGAATTTTTGCCTGAATTCAGACCCGAAACGGAGCCAAAGACGCACAGGACCCTTCTGATGTACGCTCCGTGGCCG
This sequence comes from Glandirana rugosa, assembly GCA_018402905.1. Lineage (NCBI taxonomy): Eukaryota > Metazoa > Chordata > Amphibia > Anura > Ranidae > Glandirana > Glandirana rugosa. The sequence continues at coordinate 442,264 of BLSH010047500.1, read as the reverse complement.
CTTCGGGGCTGTGTGAACCGGCTCGGTGGCGAGCCGGTCACACTCTCCTGTCATGCGAATTGGATGTGGGGAAACCTGCATCCAATTCGCATAGGTGTGAACCAGGCCTAAAGTGGTTTATTTGGTGTCTGTTCTGTGTCACAGTGTATTTGGTTTCTGTTCTGCGTGGCACCCTCCAACATTTCAACCTAGCTTCTCTGCTGATGATGTGGTCTGTTGCTGTATGGAGTGAGCTGAATTCTGTGTATCTATGAACTGTATTTCAAGCCAAACTCCAGCCATAACTTTTTATCTTAGCTTTGGATAGAGTGGGCAAAGGTTATGACCTAAGTCAAGTTTTTATTGCACTTGGTGTCTCCATTGGGAACATTTTCAACCACTTTGTATGTTTTTAACAGGGGTCAGACAAAACAGAAAATGAGATTAGGAATCCTATCCAATGGGCCTAAAGCAACAAAATTTTTTTACTGGGTTTTGGAAAGGTTAGAACCTCTCAGATTTCCCTAGCTGCCTGTGTTCCCATCAAGCAGATGTCCCCTCATTTCCTGTTCAGGTGATGGGTGTTTGACAGAACAGGAAGTAAAATCTCAGATTAGGAGCTGTGACAGCAATACAAACCTGTAAGAGGTCTTATGCCTCGTACACACGGTGCAACGGTCGTACAACCACACGTTCAATTTTTGCCCAAAATCGGCTGTTGTGTCTAACATACAGACATGAGTCAAGTAATCGTTCAACAAAGCCAAACGTAGTGATGTGCTATGAGCGTATAAAGAGGAAGTTGAGGTGAATGTGATTTGTGAATTAGGAACGTAGGTTTACACAAACGGAAACTTCCGAGCGTTCCTGAATTCTGAGCATGCGTTTTGCATGTACATCTTTTATTGGGCCAACTTCTGTACACACAAGTCAACAGTCGTACAATAGCTTGTTGTACAACAAAAGTTTTCTAGTTTGCTCAGTCAATTTCTGTTGTACGACTGTTGAACGTCAGCTGTTGTAATCGCGCGTACTAACGGTCGGATTATCGTATAACAAGCTGTTGTACGACCGTTGTTGTACAACAGTTGCACCGTGTGTACAGGGGAATAACTCCTCCACACATTTTATGACTAAACTTTAAAAAAAAATCTCCTATGCAGTCTTTACCATTGCACACTAGACCAGTGTTTCTGAATCTTTTTTCAGTCAAGGCACCCTTTATTACACAATTAGGCATAGAATTATGCACCATACAATGTGAGAATGTAAAAAACAAAAAAAATTTTCTCAACAAGGCAGCATCCACATACATAGGACACCCAATGTTAGAGGAGATTTATTCTTCCAAAGCAAATACACCTTTGCTCACTGGTACTGACTAGTTTTCCAATGTTTCTCTCCTTCACTCAGCTAATGTGACCCCAGTGCTGAGGGAGAAGGGCCAGCAAGGATGCTGTGCACGCACCTGGTGTCCTCCTTATCAACAGATGAGGTCATTGGTTGTTAGAACACTGCTGGCTGGAAGATTCTAATGATGCACAGTCAAAATCTGTGGAATTGTGTAACTAAAAGGCAGGCTTCATCTACTCGCTGGCTTGTGTACAGTTTTTGGGCAATTTTTAGGCATTTTGCCAAGGCACACCTGAAGAAACCTGAAGGCCCCCCAGTGGGCTTGGACACCCTGATTGAAAAAAGGCTGCACTAGAAGACTGGGTTAAAAAAACACTACAACCCCATTAAGTAGAAATAAGCATTTTCAAATGTGTTTTCTCCCTATTCAGTTCATCATAAAAGGAACAAAAACAATCAAAAGTGATTGGAGAATGACCATACTACGTTTTCTAATCAGAATATGGAAGTATTATCGTATAAGGAAGATTATCAATGCCATATTTGTGCCCTACTGACTATAATACTGAATCAGTTACTCCTTCCTGAATTAGGTTGCTATGACAACCAAGTACATGGAGGGGAGAATCAGCTTATAATATGCTGTTTTAAAGCAATAAAAAGTGTCACAAAGATATAAAATGATGCACATTGGAGAATCATTTGTATTGTTATCTGTAGTCTAGAATTTTCTGCATGAACTGTTCCATAAGGGTTAGTTTGCACTGGTGGCAGCCCTTGCCACCTCTTTGAAAAGCAATCAGTGGAGGACTGCTTTTCAGAGGGTCGTTGACAGGCGGCTGGGAGGCAATATATCACCTTACCACCTATTCTAACTGTGAAAAGCCTCCACCACTGCACCACAACCACATACACGTGGTTGCAGTGCGGTTCTGGCACAACCACTTTCACTTGAATTGGTTGCATTTGGCAATGGTACTTACCGCCTGCTGAATGCAGCAATTGTTATAACTGTCTCCATGGCATGAGTACATCCCCTCCGGCCATTGTGTTGGGTTAAGAAGGGGCAGTAAAACTTCCCTCTTCTGCGGCCACATGTGAGAGAGCAAGCCCTAAACGTTACTTACAGAATGTGCAGTACTTATTTACTGTTGAAGCAAAATCAAGTGTGCAGTAATCTCTCATACCGGACACACTCAATATCAACCTTCTGTAGTGAGCTGACAATGATGCTCTGAAATCTCAAACATTGCTATCAGCCCTGCCTGAGTTCACTCTGCTGACCACCCCCCTCACCATGGTATAGAAATTAGTAGATGGGGAGGTGTTCTGTAGTCCTAGAGCACTTTTTATTGTATAAAGTAGGGTTTTTTGTCATATTAGGGCAGAAAGCATAATGTCTGTAGGATTGCCAGGTAAAAAAAAGTCTGAAAAAAAAAGAAAATAATGTGGCCACCCTACATCTAAGGACAGGTAAGCTGCAATATATTACATTTTTTATTTTGGGTTTAGATTTTAAACTATATTTTTTATATTATTCTGGATCTATTATACTGTATATGTTTATCATGGGACTGCAAATAAGAATCTATCTAACAGAACTAAACACAAGTTAGTCCCATACCAGAAAATAAGTACTATAGGGCAGGCCTTCTCAATCTTTGTACCCCAGAGGAACTAAATTAATTTTCTGGTCTCAGGGAACCCTTACTAAAGTTCAAGTACCAGTTCAATAGGAGAAAAGACTCTTACATTGGTAGTCGGTAGGAAGAATGCAAATCAGGCAGTGGTGGTCAGCATGTCACCTTTACAGACAGCTAAAAAGATCATTAGTCTTATGCCACTGGCGCTGCCAACTGGCATTGGCTGTGGAAAGCAGGCACCATCAAATGAAAGGCCACAGCTAAAGAAACCCCTAGCAAACTCAGAAAGAACCCAAGGATTCCCTGGAACCCTGGATGAGAATGGCTGCTATAGAGAGAGATCTTTCCTTTTGTCCTCTTAGGCCTGGTTCATATAGGAATATTTAAGTGTACACCCATGTGTTTTGCCCGCATGGGATGCACAGATGTTACTTTCCTCTTCCTGTAGGCAGTCTCATTCATATCAATTGGAATACAGTAGCTGCACGGACACAGCTACTACTCCCAATAGGACACCCATGTGGGTGCGGGTGTAGGTCCCCGAACACACACAGTGATAAAACCAATGTGGTCCGGTACTCATACTAGTAGACCTTTCTGCTGCCTTGATACAGTTGACCACTTGCTCTTTCTCTTCAAAAAAACTCCAATCCCTTGGTCCTCAAGTTTCTGCTCTTTATGGGGGTTCTCTTCCAAACTATCTCAGTGCACAGTGTTACAGGTCTTTCTTTCTTGGTGGTGGGAAAGGGGGGGGGGGGGGGGTACAGTGATAACTTTTAACTTCACAAGTGACTCAGAGTTCATGATAGCCTGGGCTCAAAGGAAGTGGAATTCATGCTGTCCATCAGTCAACCTAGTAGAATGGTAGCACCCTGTTGTGGAGGAGATGTACTGCAGGGTGCCTGCTCTGGGTAGAAGGTGCAGGCCCCCCCCCCCCCCCCCAAAAAAAAAGAAACTCGAGCTCAGCTATAATCAATTTCACACCATAGTGCGAATGGCAAAATGCATTAGAGAACATGTTTGATGGCAACAGAGGCCTATAGTAGAATTATCCATGCACACTCATACTTATACTATATATGACTATATATTGCTTCATAAGTGGTAAGATGGACTAATCAGGGTTCCTTTACTTACCAGTACATTTGGTGGATATTATCTAGTCAAGATTTATTATATACATTTCTGTGATACCACTTCATGGAGCAAACCATGTATAGATATAACTGTGTGGTTTCTGTACTTCTGATACATGGCAAGGACATCTTTGTGACATCATCCCCATTTGGGACCACAATTAGTTGGCAGCATTAGATATTATACAATTATATTATTATTATATATATATACTGTATATGGTATATTATATAATATGCTTCTTGTGATTGAAGCTGTGCCTAAAAATGGGAAGCAGAAGGCAAAGGGCTAGTCATTATTATTGTCTGTGCTGACTTATCATGATTTGTTTTGCTTTCTGTGTTTAGTTTGCCTTTTTGATAGAGACAGGGCATGGCTTAATCAAGTGTGAGCACCCAACCGATGACTAGTGCGGTAAAACTCAAAAAGCACATATCAACTGAGCGTAAGTGGAACCATGGAAATATGTGTAGTGTAGGTTCTCAGGTATACAGATTCCAATTAGCAGCAACATCAAATCTCATGAATCTACATAGTTACATAGTTAGTCAGGATGAAAAAAAGACACAAGTCCATCTAGTTCAACCCACAGAAACAAAGCCTCCATATGCGCAATCCTATAGACACATTTGATCCAGAAGAAGATAAAAACCCCAATAAAGCTTGATCCAATTTGCTCCAATGGGAGAGGCAATTGGATATTCCCTGGATCAACTACCCCTGGTGTTATTAATTATAAATGTTAATGTTATTTTGTGCATTTAGAAATGCATCTAGATGTTTTTTTTTTTTATAAAACAATCTACTGAGCTGGCCAGAACTAGTTCTTGAAGGGGTCTATTTCCCATTTTTACAGCTCTTACTGTGAAGAGGCATTTCTGTATGTGGAGGTTAAATATATTTTCCCTCAGGCATAAAAAGTGTCCCATTGCCCTCTGTAATGACCTGAAAGTGTATAACGTAACTAGAGTTGAGCGAACCTCTGGAAGTTCGGGTTCTGCTGGTCCGGCCGAACTTCGGGACAAAGTCCGGGTCCGGACGGAACCCGAACGATCGCACGGACAACGAACCGTTACCCTGTGAAAAATACGGACTCCCTTTTATATAAATTGGAGGTGTATGTCTTTACGGAGAAGTGTCATTCTCGACATTTTTACCCTTTATCTGGGGAAGTTCTTGATCAAGACCGGTCGAGTCATCTAACAAAATATTTTTTTTTTTTGTAGATCTACGTAAAGATTTACGTGTTTTATTGTAATTGTAAATATTAATTATTGTGGTCCCCATCAACTAGGTCCCTTATAGGTTAACGGAGAGGGTAACCTCGTTTAACCTAGTTCGAAATAACCCCAAAAATAGAAGAAGACCTAGTTTACACAG
>BLSH010047500.1:409811-424420 GCA_018402905.1 Glandirana rugosa | reverse complement strand
CTTCAAAGCCGAGTTGTGTTGTATCATGGATCCCAGTGTTATCACATCCCTGATAAAACAAACACTTTTTTTCTAAACCGTTATATTACATAGTCATAAAACCAAGCATACGGTATAATTAATTACAGTTAAACACTTGTAAACGTTATATGAGGCACGGGACAAGACATGTATGAAATACTTTTTCACATACTCAGTTATACAGACAAGGTTCAATTAAAATGATCAAGCAGTCTGCACCCCCATTAATGATCATAGTATTTTGCTCCCATCTAATTGGGGTTCCTATGTGCTCCAACACTATTCTGCATGGTTATAATATTTTCTGAGTTACATTTAAGGCATATTACCTAATACAAAGTTCATTTCTAGGACTGAAACTCCAGAGAATGTTACACTACATGACGCTGTACCTTTTTTGTAACTGAAGCAGGTAATGTCTTAATTAGCAGTTTCTTAATTTGTTCAAGTAAGCTTCCCTAATTTCAAATTCATATAAACAAAACATTAATAATATGCACAATAAGTTCACTCTTATTATTAGAATATATACATCCCCTTACTGTCCTGCAAATTATGTAACAGACCCAATGATCATTAGGCTTGGTTGAAGACACCTCTCCTCTAACTAAACATAAGGATTGCTGTAGTCACCAGGTGTGGTGGCTCTTTGCTTTCCTATCACCTTTAAATGTATCAGTGAGCAGACTCAATGCAGGGGTAACCTATTTGCTGCTATCTGGAAAATTAGCAATGCTTTTTTTAAACATTTACAGGATTATTAATTGAGTGTATCTTGGTTTTGGTAGAATATGACTCCATACCGGTACTCAAAATCAACCCCAAAGTTATCTGAAGGAGTCACACCTACTTTTGGAAAGCCCTACCACCTAAAGAGCATGAACATCAGGAACGCAGAGCTTCTTTCCAGAAAATATTGTATCCACTAAGCAGCTTTGTGTATCCCCAGGGAATAAACATTAAACTTGAATGGTGCTGAGACATGGCTACAAAGAACAAGATACTTAAAGCAGTAGCTTGAAAGCCAGCTAAAGGCATTTATGTAGCAATACTAAACTCATAGTAACAATCTTTACGGAGAAAGTTAACCCATTAGAACAGCCTGTATGGTACAACTGTCATAATTTATCCTTGCTATTCTCTGGTTGTCCATTTCTACTGACTGGCAGCTCATAGCTCAGACAGGTAGGGAAGAATCCCGTCATGGGGACACACATCAGGGCATAGCATTCATCTGTTTCTATGAATGACTACTCTGCAGGTGGATGGATGGGGCCTTCATTTTTCCTGTTGTTAAAGAAAGCAGAATTAAATAAAGTGGTCATTGATCCCCTGGTGATCTTTAACCATATTTGTTTTATTCCTTTGAGTATATATTTTTTTACTTTTAGTAACAAAAAATAGGTAAAACGATGACTGCTCTGGAAGTCAAATTTCAAACAATGAGTCTAGATACAGAAAATCAAGACCGATGCTCCAAAAGCAAATACCCACAACAACTCATCAGCAATTATCTTCCTTTGCATTGACTGTAATTAATGGGTCAAATATGACATTTAATTGGTCGCTTTTGTTTTTCTGTGTACATTCCCTGTTGTGTAAATGTACACAATGAGAAATTCATTGTAATATTTGTATACGCTCATGCTGCTACATTGCATGACTTAAATATAAAAGACAGCAAGCTATATTCAGTTTCTCATGTGGGATTTTGATGTTTTTCATGGCTAGGTCTGTATGTGAGAGCAATAGCATAGTAGAGCACAATGCCATCTGTTCAGTTTGAAAATAACAAGCTCATATACAGGTTCTGTAGATCAGTCCATCGCTCTGCTGCTAATAAAAATGATAAAACCTGCAATCAGAGCTGGGAGGCACTCATGTGAGCTTCCTAGACTACTGTTACCAATGACCCAAAATTCAATTAAAAAGATACATTTATTGGCAACAATGTTGTATTTTTATTGGCCAACCCTTTATTTACAAAAGCAAAAGAATACCATATGCTGCCAGTTTAAATTAATATTAAGTGATTCTTCTACTGGGTGTTGCAGATCGCAGTAGAACTGTTAAGAGCAACAATGATTGTGTTTGCTGGCATATGTCTCCATCTTGACAGAATAATTGTCATGACTGTTCTGTTTCATAAATGACATGCTCTGTAGGTTGGCTGGCCTCAGATACACATATATCCATATTTGAGATATTTAGACTTTGTCATCTCTAAGGCTGGTTGACCATGAGCCCAAAGTCTTATCATATCACAATATAGTATGAAACAAATCAGCCAATTCCATCTCACTGACAAGAGAACAGATGACAGAGTCAATCACTGGCACGTCAGCCATATATATTATAACTACTTATGTTCCATCTTTCTGTAGGTAACTGGTCACTGTTTTCTGTTAGGGAAAAACTAAATGTTTACATCATGATGGTGCATAGTATTAGCAGCCATTTGCTTTGCACTGTCTCTATATAGGAAAGCAGAGATAGTAAGGGGGTACTTTGCTTCTTTCTTGTTCATTGTTAAAGTGCTTATGTCTATTTGATCACTGTTTCCATTTCTTTGGCTATCTCTGAGTGCAATAATGTCTAGCTGATCTATAGCCTTTGAAACCATCTTCCTTTATGTGTGAGCTTTTCAATGTACATTTCTGATTTTTTCATGGTTCTGTATATTAGTCAATGTTTACAAAATCAACATTTTAATATATTGGCAGATTAACTAAAACACAAGAGTTGATGCTCCCCATATTCTTTCCCCTCTCTCTAAACAATGACTGTGATCTCTTACTATTGCTATGCTTCCTGACTTTGCACTTCACTGTGACATTCACTGAGCTACGTCACTAGTGACATACAGCATAATACAATTATACTGAAAAGAAAGGAATAACATGGCCCCAAATATGATTTACCATGAAGAACATTTCCCTTCCTCAGTTGAAATTAGTAATGTATGTATACATTCGCACATACATTGGGTAAATGCATCATATTCTTCTAGTACAACATAGTAATGTTTTATATCAACCATAAAAATCTTACTATAACTAGATTGTATGTAGGGTCTACTACAAAGCATCACATTTCTTGTGCCTCTTATGTTTATGTGGAAAAATGTGTTAAATTAACCCATGGTTCACCACTGTACAGTACTCAGAGTACATGTATTCCTAACACAGAAAAATAATAACTAAGTGTCTGCAAGAACATGTGCCTAACCCAGTATATGTGACTGGATGAAAAAGAAATTCTGTGTGTAGTATGGCCTCACAGAGTACTCAGGATACACAAAGCAGCAAGCAGACATATACTGGTGTAACATAAAGTGCTCCATTGCCTGTAGTGTGGAGACAGACCCTTCAGCCTTTGTTTAAAAACAGGAACATTCAATGGTGTGTTTGCCCAAAGGAGCCGATCAGCAAACTTCTGTCATTGTTCTGACAATGCTAACATTATGAATGGTGAAATCTGATTGGTCACTATCTGCTGCTCTTTACCATTGACTGTCTGACTATATGAGCCTTATCATGTGCTAACCCAGCTCCTAACAGAATAGCTAGACATTTCAATTCATATTAACTGTTGCTTGCATCCACGTGAATAGGAGATGGCTGCACACTTAGATTTGTTTGGTTTGTTGCAGGAATAGGGTTGATCTGTATAGGACACATAACATATGACATGTCCCTTTATACCGTATTCCAGTTTTCCATTTATAAATCCATATCTATTTTTAAACAGCTGGCCTTGGGGGAAAGGACAAGGGGGAGTTAGTTATTTGGGCTACCAATGTGACCCAACAACAACAAATCAGTTACAAAACTATCTACTGTTTCCTCCACTGGGCCTACTTACATATAGACCAGATCAGAAATATTATTGATTTCAATCCATTATTTTGGGGAAAGTGGAAGGATACAGAAAAAAATGCAACACAATGAGACTCTTTAAGCCAGGTATAGGCACTACGAGGCCCTTGAAATGTTGTTGAAACTCCTAGGCCATTATTTCAGTTAATAAGGCAATGAGAAATGCCCAAAGTGCAGTAACTCATAGAAACCAGTCTGGAATCATTTTCTTTGCTGTAAATACCCTAAACTGAGTGAAGCTGATATTTGACTGGTGGCTAAGGTTACATGACATCATTGCTTTCTATGGCACCTAAAGGGCTGATTATGTACCCTTAAGCTGTTTTTATTCTGTCACCCTCCTTCATAACAGGTAATGGTAGCTGCACAGTTCTAGAAATCCTGTATAATTTAAATAGGTTTATTCTACATTTGATTAAATGTTACTTTGTTATGGGTTTTTTTCCCCATAGACTTAAATAATAAAGAACTATAATAAACTAATGAAACATGGGATAATCCCCACCCCCTTACATTTTCGCAACCCTAGGCCCAGCCCTATGTGGCATTTCAAAAAATCTAGGTCAGGTGACCTGGTGTGCCTAGAGTTGTGTTTCAGCAGCAGCCAAGTAGCCACAGGATAGCTCCCTCAGCCATGAGAAGAGTACAGAAAGTCTCCATACAAGCAGTACAGGTAAGTGTGAGTACAGAGATCTGAGGAGTGAGGCTCTTGTGGTGTGTAGTTTGGGAGTGAGGTGAATTTAACATGTCGATGAATGAAAGTAAGTGTGTGGGCACTCATTAAATTCTCATTTGAGCAGTTCTGCGCCGAGACAGTTTGGACCTAAGAAAGGAGCAGAGAAAGAGAAAAAGAAAGAGAGAAAGTCACTTAAAGTGAAATGTCACCTTTCCACCCCAAAAACATTAGGACCCATTTACACATATAGTTTCTTAATGCATGTCCACATACTAAAAATGTACATAACCCCTACATAGTGTGTAAAGGATCATGGGTGTTGCTTGGTTCATGGATGTGTTTTGGTAGCATATTAGAAAGCAATAGGTTTGCCCCACAACAGACACGTAGGTGTGAATACAACTGTCCTATATGCTTTCAGGTACAATACGGTTGAATGCAAAAGGTTTGACAGTCACCTCAACTCAAGAGTTTTGCTGAAAAGATGCAAATATAACCTCTGCAACATGAGGGGCAAACATGACATATTCCCAAAATATATTTCTTAATACACAGTTACTCTTTATCTGCTGAATTGTGGTGGCCAAAACATTTGCACACAACTGCATTTTCAAATCAGTTAATATCAAATAAAACTATTAAATATGAGAGTGGATATTGCCAACTTTTTGAAGGCGCATGCTCTGGTGCTATCCTGGCTTCACCACTTTATGCGATTGATTTATAGAGAATTTGAATAGCCATTGCCCAGTCAAAGTGCATGTACACTTGTTATATGAGAATGGGGCAAAAACAAATGTAGACAGATCATATTCTGTGCTGTTTGAATTTAAATCATTGATTTAAAATAGAATAGATTTGAATCGCATAGAATTGTATGACAATGGAAATCATGTTGTTTTCAACTTTGCCCATTCACATTAATGCAACTCAACATTTTGGAAAAGGTTCCACTTCCTGTAATACTTTGCTGTGATTCCAGTGTGACTTTGGTCCCACAGAATATGCAAACCACATCCAAGTTGCACTACATAATCACACCGAAAGTTGTATCAAAATCAAAGCAGAAAAATCAATTGCAGAAGTGTGAACCTAATGTTATATTACATCAGCACAGGATATGGTCTAGTTACATGTGGTTTTGCCCCTTTTGCTGTGAACTAACGTACATGCACTTTCACTGGGGAATGGCTATGCAAATTCTACGTGCAGTGGCGGCCCTTCCCTAACCTTCCCTGCCACCCCCCTAATCCATGCACCCAGCCCCTAATCTTCATGCATGGCGCCAGACGCATGGATTCCAACCGGGTTTTTTTTTTGAAGCACATGATTAGAGCCTGCGGCTCTAATTGTCTTCAAAAAAGGGTGGGCTCAGGACGCAGAGCACTGCACCCTGAACCCACCCAGTTGTGTGACAAAAGCAAATTAATATTCACTATTGTCTTTCCTGATTCTCCTCCCGACCGATCAGGAAGCAGGTCCTGAGACTTCCTTCCCCCTGCCTCCTAAGTTAAGGTCAGCCGTCTAATGCGGGGGGGGGGGGTGGGGGTTTGCTTGCAGCGATCACCGTCTTCCCGTCCGCCGTCAATCTGCCACGGGGGGGCCTTCCTGTCCATCACCCCCCAGGGGGCGAGGTGGCCCCCTCCCAAAATATGTGGCACCAGCTGCCACTGCCTAAGTGTCACTTTTGTAGAACAAGCAAAGGCATGTCAAGCGTCCAAATGCCATGACATACACGTGTCCATTTCAGGTTGGTGATTCTGTAAGTACTGAAGAGGGGATCAGGCTTTTTTTTACCTCCTTATATGATTCTGAATGTTCAGAATTCTCTGACTCTGTTGCTCTGGTGCTGTGTGGGCAGAACTTAACATATAAAACGGTCTTAAAGGCTAAGTTCACCTTTGTTAAATTTTTTTTTTCTAAATTCCAGCTCCCCTATGTACCAGTATAGCATTCAGTCATGTTCAGTGCCACTTACAGCAATCTGATCTTCCAGTGCATGTTGGGAAGTTTTAAAGGCTAAGTTCACTTTTGTTCACTTTTTTTTTTTTTTCAAAATCCCAGTTCCCCTATGTACCAGTATAGCATTCATGTACTTTTTTTTGCAAAAATATCAACACTTTCCATAAAATTTACAGACACTTACCCTACTGTCCTCCATCCATGTTTCCAAACGTATCTATTGCTTCTGTCTTACTTCCTGAATAGACTGTAGGTCATGACACAGGAAGGAGTTGACCAGCTAACCTCCTCACACAGCCTGCATCATCCACCCTCCAACCCACCACCCATCTCCAGGTGCACGTTTTTTTAAATGAAATGCAATCCATCAGTAATCACCCTTCTCACTAAATACACAATATACAATCAGATTGCACAGTGTATGGCCATCTTTATACAAGTACATAGGAGGGAGTGGACAGAAACACTCAGCTGTCAGGCCCCATTCACAACTCTGCATAGCGAGGGGGGAGGCGTTTTGGGGCATTTTCACTCATAGGGCAGCCCATCCACCTGAATGGGCTGCCCTGTATGCAGCAATTGCCCCAAAGAAGCTTCAGAACTTTTTTTTAGAGCGGAGCTTGGTGCTTTTTTCATTGTGATTTTTGGTGCCATGCATTTCTGAAATGCAAGGAAGCGCACAGATGGGAATGGAGCCTCATTGTTCTTGTTTTACCGCACCAATTTCACTTTCAGGCCCCATTCACATCTAGCATAATGGGAGCGCACATTTTGTGACTCGTTTTTCCTATGATACGTATGCATAGGGCAGCTTGTTGATTTCAACTGGCTGCATTATATGTGGCTTATGGGACATTTTGGCGTTTTGTGGGTTGCGTGTTTACTGTGTGTTTTGCAGCATTTGCCACTCCTTTATTCACATGGCAAAATGTGTGTTTGGTGTGCTGTTAATAATTAATGGCACTGAAAGGGCAACTAGTAATTTTAGGTGTATAAAGATGGCCATACACTATACAATCTGTTTGCACAATCTCCTTTAGATCTGCCATCAATTATGTAGTGCAAGGGCCTGCCTGATTGGATACAGAGTGATTGGCTAGATAGGTGTTCCCAAAAAGATTGTACAGTGTATGGCCAGATTTATACACTTAAAATTACTAGTTGCGCTTTCAGTGCCATTAATTGTTAACAGCACACCAAACACAGAAGCAAACACACATTTTTTCATGTGAAAAATTGAGTGGCAAATGCTGTAAAACGCACAGTAAAAAAAATAAGCAACCTACAAAGCGCCAAAAAGTAAGGTAAGTGTCTGTAAATTTTATGGAAAGTGTTGATATTTTTGCAAAAAAAAAAAGTACATGAATGCTATACTGGTACTTAGGGGAACTGGGATTTTGAAAAAAAAAAGAAAACAAAAGGTGAACAAAAGTGAACTTAGCCTTTAAGACTTCCCAACATGCACTGGAAGATCAGATTGCTGTAAGTGGCACTGAACATGACTGACATTCACAATCCATCTATGGTGATCCAAACAACACTTGACTCCATCTGACTCACATAGGGACTTATACTATATAAATATATGTCACCCATGGACACCAATGGATAACAGTAAAATCTATAGTGTCTGAAGTACTCGGTTGTATACCCCGCTTTGTGATATTTACCTACAGGTAAGCCTATAATAAGGCTTACCTGTAGGTAAAATGAATATCTCCTAAATCTGTATAGTTTAGGAGATATTCACCCTGCATGCAGCCGCTGACGTCAGCGGTGCATGTGCTATGAAAGTCCGGGCGATTGTGCCGGAACTTGCCGTAATGGAGGACTCCCGCGCGCTTTTGTTTTTTCAAGGCATACAACCGCTTTAAGGGGAACGGAAATGGGAAAGAAAGGTAATCAGTATGTGAAAATGCAGAATTTATAGCAAATATGTTACAGCTAGAGAAAGGAATGAAATTTATAAAGTAAGCTGAATTTGTGTTTTAGGGAATCATGTTTATTTCTGCTAAATTCACTGCAGTGAAATACACAATAATGCTCATTTTTGAGGCATCGATAGTAAATCTTCCTAGGGGTCACTTGTAAGAGTGACATTATATCACAGCATTGGTCCAGGGCTCCATAGCAAAATTTTATTAGGGAACCTGGTGATGCCTCTCTGCACCACTTGGCAGTGGCGGACATTGGTAAATAGTTTATATTATACCTTTAACTGCCAGCTCCTCAAAACTAGTGGTAGTTACTCAGCAGTTCTTCATATCCCCTTGTTGTTAAACCCCTACATTGTGATCAGTAGCCTCTTTTGTTTTGCCCATGTTGTTTGCCACTCCTTTGCATATGCAGTTAGTGGAAATTCTTCATGGCCCGTGGTTAGCCTTTAAAAGCCTTACCCTGGAGGTCAGTGGTGGCTCTTTTTGTACCCCTTTTGATAGCCTCATTTTATATTGGTGACCCATGCCAGGCCCTTTTTCCACTATTAGCCCCTACCTTACATGTGTGGTTAGTTGTGGCTCTTTGACACACCTCAGTTGCCACCCCTGTTCCCCTTACACTGGTGGTCAGCGATGGCCCTTTATTCCGCTATATGGAAACCCAACTTTATATTTCTGGTCAGTGGTGGCATTTGTGTCTTAATAAGAGTTTCCTTCACACTGGTCATCAGTGCGTTAATGATCTCTGTCATCAGTCTCTTTTGTTGTTCTCATGTGCTGTAGTTATGTGTTGCATGCAGGGAAGTTGAACTTTCTCCTTGAGAACTGCTGATGCCTGTGACCCATATGAAAAGTTCTGACTGCTCTCCCTTTCCTAGAACTAGGCTGGCTCTGGTGGGTAGATTGATACTATGCAGAAAAGCAGACTGTACTTATCCCAGCCTGAGCCACAAATCAAGCACTTTATAACAGTGTGGAAGGAGAGGCAATTAAAAACAACATTTTCTAATCTGCAGATGTAAAATGACCAGTGAAATCTGGTTGCTTTAGGCAACATCTCAATTCTACTTTTCTCCAGGTTTAGAAAATCAGCCTACTTGTAACAGCATGCATTTTTTTACTCATACTTTCATCAGAGATTTAATTTCCCAGATTATATGCCACAATTGTGTTTCCAAAAGTATATGGATATTATAGTTTTAGAGACATTGGTACCACAAATAAAGAAAATCATTTTTTACATTGTATGACCCTTTTACTTATAGAAAGGGGCAGCAGTTTGTTGCAATTAAAAAAATAAATGTTACATTTGTCTCAGAATAATCCATGTCCACAAAATTACCACTGTTTTAGCAGAATCACCACACACATGTACACTATGTCAGATTTCAATATATCAAGATTCTCATTCCCCATTAATAGATTGGGCTCTGCAGTCCATCACATATCCTCACCGAATGGAGCCAGCCAGAAGAGGGTTAAAGGCATACAGCCAATCATGCATGTCCTTGTCATTGCTGGCCTGCAGCAGAATGCCGCGATGTTGCGTGCACACAGCAAAGGTATTGGGGGTCTGCAAAAAAATAGAAGAGACATAACTACTAGGACAGCGATTGATCACATGCTCATATTAAAATGGTGGCTAGAAACCTTACCATTCATGTGTGGATTAGATTGGCAGCCAAGTG
The DNA here is from genome assembly GCA_018402905.1 of Glandirana rugosa. NCBI lineage: Eukaryota > Metazoa > Chordata > Amphibia > Anura > Ranidae > Glandirana > Glandirana rugosa. The sequence goes on along the minus strand of BLSH010047500.1, from coordinate 414,258 downwards.
GCCTCAAGTTTAAGTGTTAAACTGTTTCACAAGTGACATCATTACCTCCCTTATTAATAGAAAAAAATACTGCTACTGTGCATAACCTTAAATGTAATTTTCCAGAACTAAAACAAATAACTTTTTTATTTTTGTCAGGAAAATATTAAATATTGAATTTTATTATTATGAAGTCTTCTATCGGTTTAGCGGGTGGAGCTCTAGTCTCTTATTCATATTATTAGTAGGATGATTACTTTACAGCTGTCCTGACTCTTGAGAGAAAGCCATTGTTTACAGGCCAACAATGGTTTATCACAGCAGTTGACTTATCTCTTAGCAGGCAGCTACGTCCCAGGCTTCTCTCAGAGCTGTAAAGCAAGCTGCTGTACTGGGCTTTCCCTTAAGTTAACCTATAGTGCTCTGGGAACCCCTTTGTCACATACTAAATGTTTATTATAACACAAAGACTAAATATAGAAAGTGAAAAACAGTTATTTCAATAATAAAAAAACAACTAGAATAAAATTGACCCACACTATTAAAGCTGCATTTTAAGATCCAAGTATGCTCAAGGTATTCCCTCAGCTTAGTGTCAGTGCAGGCACCAATAGCCGTTTTAGCTGGGGTCTCCACTCCTGGCCAGCTCAGATTGCTACTTTCTTTAAGGATGAAGAGTGGGTTTCAGGAGGACAGGTTTAAGGATGAAGAGAGAATTTATATAGAAAGTGTGTTTCAGATGAGACGGTAGGTTTAAGGAGGGACAAGTGATTTCAGGTTAGGGAAAGGGTTTCAGGATGAAGACTGAGTTTCAGGAGGTAAAATAGGGTTGCCAAGGCAAACAGTCATCCTCTCTTTCTGATCTATGACACCTTGATCTCTACATGTTGTTATTTACTAGTGTTAATTGATTATCTATTGCCATAAACGAGACAGATTATTATACAGGATTTATATAGCGCCGTCAGTTTACGCAGCACTTTACAACTTGAATAATCTATGGATGTCACTTATTCAACTACCTATTGCTACCTCCTCATTGGACATAACACCCACATTACACTGCTGGTCCAGGAACGTTATCATATCCATAATGTGGGTTGTAGGTGTTGCACGACTTTACCTTCAGCATGGCCTGTTGATCCTCACTGTACTCCACCTGAGCCTGGGAGAGATTAAGAATGGCCCTCTCCACTTGATCACGATCACTATTGTAGATGTAGACATAGGGACGTCTGACCACCACATACCTCTTCACCCAGCCTCCAGTGTGAGGCTCCAGAAAATGCAGGAACCCCTTCTTAGAAACAATGGGGCTGAGAGGAAGAAAGAAAAGATTTTACTTGTTTTCCAAAAATTCAGTATTTCACACTAATGTTTAACACTCATATATGCTACCTACTGTCCATCAACAATCACTTGTTTATCCATTTCTTCATTGTGCAGGTGTACATTTCAAATGATTTTAATATGAATATCTATCTATGACACTCTCTGTGGGTAAGTAGTAGGCGCAGAGGCAAGGAAACACTAAGTATAAAGTCCAAAAGAGTCACTGGAAAGTCCATACACTAGGGCCAGCTTGTCCAAGAGCGTTGCTCACTCTGTGAAAATAGAAGGGGAAAAAACAGGAAAGCACTACTAAGTGTAGTAGATCACAATGTGATTGTTTTGCTCCCAAAATGGGCTACTCACAAGATAAAAGACTTTTATCTGGTGAGTAGCCCATTATGGGGGCAAAATATACACATCACGATCTACTACACTTAGTGGCGCTTTCCTGTTTTTTCCCCTACCTATGACACTCTCTGTCACTAGCATACTTAAAGGCTCAGAAAGCTTTAACAGGATACTCATAGTTTGTGAGTTCTAGTTTTCATGCCATATGTTATTATCGTATACCTACCAATTACTAATGGTTCACACATTGGTGTCCAAGAATTTAATTAAATTAAATGTCCTGATTTTTCTGTATCTGTTTCATGGAACCTTCTTCAAACACCACTCACAGCATCAGATGCATTGTTTCCTGGGAAGCAACTTCCAAATGCTACACAATGTAACGTCTGTTTGGCAGGCACAAAGACACACACAGTTGTATCTTATGAATATGTGGGTATTTGTGTACAACTATAGTCTAGCATAAAGCAGCCTCAGCCTGGCCTTTAAAAAACTCACTAAAAATGTATTGATTTCCAAGGTCCAGCTGGATCACTCTAAAAATAATGGGTGCCCACAAAAGGTCTTCAATCTGTTCTACAGCTGTGCTCAAACAGCTATTCAGAAGAGGGTTCTACTTCTTCTGGTCAATTCAGCACAACGAATGGAGAACCTTTTATACCCAACACATAGTCAATGATGTAAAACCTATTTCGTAAAGGACTGACATTTCTGGGCTTCAAAGAATTGTCACATACACAACATAAGGACCTTAGAAATAAATGATGAATGTAGTCAGTTCAGACTTTTACTTACCTTACTCGGACTTCCTGTATATCTGGGACAAACAAGCAAGTGGGTATCTTAAGCCCTGTGCTGGGAGACTTCTGCAGCTCTTTGGCAGGACTTGGAAGATCCCTCTCAGGACTGAAAGCTAATGAGAGTGGCTGGGGACTGGAAATATCACAAGGGCAGTGTCAATAATTGTATTGTAAAGGTGTCAAACTTAATAATAAGCAAAGCAAGCTAATGTCACATGACAGTATATTTGCATATACTGCGGCTTTCCTAAAACGCACATTACCGAATAACTTTGTTGTGTAGAGCAAGTTGAACTTTATTACACATTGTACATTAGTGAGCAAAATAGCCCATTAAATCCTTTTACAGAACCAGCAAACACATCTGTCACACATAGCTTGTTTATGCATACATAACCGACCTGGACTCTGGGCTGCAGTATCGCCCTTCTACCAGGGATGGACAGGTGCTGGATGGTGTGAGAGATGATATCCCTATTCCAGGAAGAGAGGGGTCACGTAGAAGTGTAACTGACATCTCAGACAGCTGAAATAAAAATTCACAAGTTACTAAAGAGTTACGCACTAACTACGTTTGCCACATAATTTACTCTAATTATGTCCAGAGGACGGTAATAAACTCTAACCCGCTATAACATATCAAACATTATTGCACACTCTACCGTTTCCTGTAGAACCTGCACTTGCACATATGACTGTGTGCCACTCATTTCTTCTGTTTGCCTTCCTTCTCTCTTAAGCAGCTAGAGCAAGCACTGTCGCTCGCCATGTTTTTTTCCATATTAAAAACACTAGTCCTTAAATTTGGACTTATGCTCAAATATTAACATAAAATGAAATTAACATTGATTTTAAAATGGAAAAAGGGAATTTTGACTTACCTGTAAATTCCTTATCCTGGAGTACAATATAGGACACATGGCTTGTATTCATAAACCATGGGTTATATGCAGGCTGTCCAGGTGACTGGACAATGGCAAAAGAACTTTGCTAGGGCTGCCAATAGTGCACATTAATATCACCCCACCCACTCTTGAGACTCCAGGTTTTATGCAAGCAATTAGCAGTGACCACAGGAGACAGAGGGACCTGTGTCCTGTACTGTACTCCAAGTTAGGGATTTTACAGGTAAGTTCTGTTAATTGTACAGTAGAGGACATAGGGCTTGTATTCATTAATTGCCTGACTGCACCCTGACAGGGTGACCTTGCAGAAGGTTGTAGAGTTAATTTGATGGCTCTCAGTTTCAGAATGTTGATGAGAAGCCTCAACTCTTCTGAGGTCAAAGTCCTCTGGACAGTTAGGGTGTAAGACTGGCATCTGTTGGTACCACCTTCCAGGGCATAGGAAGGAATGACTTTCCTGACTTCAGGGCAAAGTTGGAGATCCACTATGCTAGGAGAGCTTTGTCTGGCTTTATAGATGCATAGGATAACCCTGAGAGCAGACCTGCATGTCCCACAGCATAAGAAGTTGAGTTGAAGTGACTGGGTGTGAAACTGGGCAAAGAGAACTGCCTGTAAGGAAGCTACCAATATGCCAGAAACCCTGCAGAATTGACCTGAAGGGTGCCTATTCAATGTGATATTTCATGTGTGAGAGCAAGGAAAATTCTGGCTTAGGCTGTGTCCAAGATTATACTCTGGTACCCAGATGGTGTGAGCTTTTCAAACATCTGGGGACGAGATGTAGTTACGAAAGACACAAAACTATACCCTCTGGTTGTGAGGTTAAACATTGTGATGATAAGTCTGAGAGGAGACGTGGGGTTCTCAAATTTCACGAACAGGACGAACAACCAGATGACGTTCTAGGAAAATACGGTTACAGGTTTCTTACTAGGTCAAGGAAGTTTGAAAACCGATTCATTATTAATGGAAAGGTTACAGACGAGAGGTCAGGAGTGTGGTAGACCCATGGTCTCATATTAGAACCTGTGTCGGATTCGGTCTTAAAAGGAACGAGAGTGTGTACTTTATAGTGTAACT
>BLSH010047500.1:399290-409430 GCA_018402905.1 Glandirana rugosa | reverse complement strand
ATTAGATAACATGGTATAGGGCCGCTCTCTCTGTTGACCCGACCAAAGCATTTGATAGCGCGGAGGTATTTAAACTCTTTGGCCTTGGGAATTGTTTTATAGGCTGGATAAAATTATTGTACTCTGTCCCAAAGGCTACCATGCTAGGTAATGGATCCCACTCTGCCTTGTTCCCTCTTTTTAGGGGAACTCAACAGGGGTGTCCACCTTTTCCTCTCCTATTTGCATTGGTGACTGAGCCGCTTGCAGCAGCCATTTGACAGTCTACTTCTATATCTGGATTTTAGAAGGTTGAGAGGGAGGATAAAATATCCCTCTATGCTGATGACGCACTGCTATTTTTAGGGGACACTAACAGCTCTTTATCCTCCGTTATGTCCAGTATAATGACATTTGGCTTCTTTTCTGGGTTTGTTATCAACAAGGACAAATCAGTTCCTCCATCAATTATTTTTGTGGAACCAATTAAAATCCATTCAGGACCTACAGCGAGACTTTAGCATTCCTTCCCACAGGTTTTTTAGTACCTATAGATTCAACATGCCCTTTCAATCCATGCCAAATAGTCTCATTTAAGAGTTATCTCTACCCCGCTTATGGATCTGTTACATCCTCTGCTACAGAAATGAAAGGACTTATCTCCTTTCTTTATAAACTACTGCTGGATGGATTTCTAATTTTCTAGGCAATCTTCCTCTACCAGGTAGGAAAGGATAGGAAAAGGATATTGGGGATGGGGAGACCTGGCAGGCCGTCTTAGAGCAGGTTGAGAGAGAGATTATCTTAGAGAGGTAGCCCTCTCGCCTTTGTGCACTGGTGCGCAGTCATGTTGGAACAGGAAGGGGCCATCCCCAAACTGTTCCCACAAAGCTGGGAGCATGAAATTGTCCAAAATGTCTTGGTATGCTGACACCTTATGAGTTCCCTTCACTGGAACTAAGGGGCCAAGCTCAACTCCTGAAAAACAACCCCACACCACAATCCCCCCTCCACCAAATGATTTGGACCAATGCACAAAGCAAGGTCCATAAAGACAAGGGTGAGCGAGTTTGGGGTGGAGGAACTTGACAGACCTGCACAGAATCCTGACCTTAACCCAATAGCACACCTTTGGGATGAATTAGAGCGGAGACAGTGAGCTAGGTCTTCTCGTCCAACATCAGTGCCTGACCTTACAAATGCGCTTCTGGAAGAATGGTCAAACATTCCCATAGACACTCCTAAACCTTGTGAACAGTCTTTCCAGAAGAGTTAAAGATGTGATAGCTGCAAAGGGAGGGTGGGCCAACCTAATATTGAACCCTACGGACTGAGACTGGGATGCCATTAAAGTTCATGTGCGTGTAAAGGCAGGTGTCCCAATACTTTTGACAATATAGTGTACACGTACATACTGGCTTAAAATGCCTCACCCTCTAGGACAGTGGTCTCCAAACTGGCATTATCCAGCCCTTGGGGCATTGTTCCTGCCACTGATACAGGGAACTATTCCTCCCACTGATGCCAGTGATGGGATACCATTCCTTCCATTGACACCAATGATGGGACACTTTTCCTTCCACTGACACCAATGATGGAGCACTATTCATTTCACTGACACCAACAATGGGGCATATTTCTGCTCATTATCATAAACAATTGGGCATTATTCTTCCCACTGACACCATTGATGGGGCACTGTTCCTCCTACTGAGGATTTGTAATTGTTTTACTCCCACTGACCACCAAGCCTGAAATATTGCCTACCCCCCAGTAAAGCTGGGGCATTTTCTACTTCTGCCAGCCAACGTCTGAAGGACAGTAAACTGGCCCTTTGTTTAGAAAGACCCTTACACTAGAACAATCAGTACTCAGGGTGGAAATTTGAGACTTACCTTGCTCTCACTGGCGCTCACACACACATGACTGTAGGTGTACTCTCTGTTAAACGTGTGGGTGAGCAGGCGGAGACACTGTAAAATTAATAAATTCATTAATTGGATCAATGTACAAAATCCTACAAACCGCTTATTCAACTAATGACAAAGAGTATTACTAGCACAAAGGCAATAGAGAACATCTAGGAAAGGTATAATATTTGTATCCTGGCGGAAATATGTAAGACTTTATTTCTGACATCTCCTTTAGAAAATGATTGCTGCTTTGCTGAATCTGGCTAAAAGTGGTTGTAAATGCTCAAGTTTTTTTATCTTCATGCACTCTATGCACTGAATGGACACACAGCGCAGTGGCTCAGGAGCAAGTTTGCTTGGTTGCCCCCATAGCAAGCAGGAGCGCTGGTCGGGGACCCGAGAAGAGGAGGATCGTGCAAAACCACTGCACAGAGCAGGTAAGTATAACATGTTTGTTATTTAAAAAAAACACCAAAAAAACAAATATGCCTTTAATATTACTTTAAATACCATCTGAGTCACTCACTAAGAACAGGTATACAGTACAGAAACTGAAGTCTGAACTCTTAATCTGTATATGTTTGTTCTGGGACAGAAGCTCTGAAAGTACTTGAGTTCAATGGATAACCATGACAGTCAATGAACTAGATTAAAATTGATAGTTTCAGTATTTTTCTCATGACATACTGTATGTAGCACCCTTCTAGATAGGCGCCAGGATTAGATTTAGTGCTGGCTCACTGTGTTCACTGAAGCTGTGTTTCTGTTAGGTAAATGTAGTTGTGCTCACTGTAATCAGTGCAGCTGCATGTGATTAGTTAGGTCTGCTTAGTATTTCAGCTGCTGCTAGTTTTGACTGCTTCCTCTGCTTTCGAGAGAACTGGAAAACTCCCTGGAACTCTCTGGAGATAGGTGTTAAGTAATGCAAATAGCAGCATGAATATTTATACAGCCTTGGCCAATCCCAGGGAGAATGGCCCTGAAGGCTGCTGGGAGTCTGTATAAATACTCTGAGGCACAGAGCTGCTGGGTCTATTCCTTGATGCTGAAGCTACAGAGAGCTGAGTGAAGGGCTGTCGTCTAAAGATCTGGTCTGGAATCACAGGAGAAAGATGTTGCATGGATGTTGGAAGAAGGCAACTAACTTCCCCTGGACATTTGTGAGTACAGACTGCTGTCAGAGATCTTACAGACTTTTGAGGTGCTGCCACCACTCTTGTGCTAGAGAGTCAACTGTGTGTTTGTCTAAAGGGGTCATTGGCTTGTGTCCTAAAGAGCTTAGTCTATCTAGTTCTTTGTGAAGAGACTCTGCTCCGGTTGCTGTAAAGGAAAATGCCTGCTTTTAACTGCTACTGCTTCTACTACAAGCCAAGTTCACAGTTTGCTATTGCAAGAACTTCTGCTTTTGCCTGTACATAGTTCTCATTTTTGAAGCATCCCACTCAAATCACTCAACCCTATCCCAGTTACTCCAAAAATAAAAACAACAAAAAAGAACACCCCTAGACTAGTTTTTGAGGCAAAGGGTGACTGTGATCGTGTTCCTGACTGCAGGGCAATCTACTGGGAAAAGAACCTGGGCAATTTCCAGCAGCTCCTTTGGGAGTAGCACTACACATAGATACTTTAAAAAGTAGCATAAAGAACAATGGCATTGTGTAGTTAGCCTTTACAGCCATAACAACCAAGGCCACAAAAATAATACAGCAGTTTTTTGGCTGAGTACGATATCTTTCAGGGATGCACAGATACCACGGACTAGGGCTCAGCATGGAGATTTAGTGAATGGACAGATTAAAAATGATTTTAGGATTACTCTTTTCTCGCCGATGAGCTGGTACCAATAGTGTTTGCAAAGTTCTCTCTATAGGCCAAACCACGGGAAGACCTACACATCCCACAATCTGTAGAGTCTAAAACCAACTTTGGTGCAGTCAGAACAAGAAAAGCCACACTACCACAAAATGCTCTCTACGTAACAAGTAAGCACACAGGTCTACAAATTGATTGTTAATATATATAATATAAACTTCATAGCAACCATATACATATTTAAATTGTAATCAAAGTTTGGGGGATTTAGAGGAGAGTTTGGCTCAGACAAAAGATAAAATACAGCCCTTAAATAGGCATTGACTAGGATGGATTTTACCATAGAAAAAACCCACTTACCTTTGCGGCAAGCTCTTTTTGTCTCTCACTGGCAGTCTCCAGAGGGTTTTCCTCTGCTTGTGGAGAGCCTTCCTCTGTCAGCTGCACCAGCTGGCACGTTGGGCTGAGTGGTGGCATCTCATCACTAGGAGAAGGAGTAAGAGTATCTGTGGCTCCCCTAAGTATGGATTCCAATTTCTCCCGTAGCAGCAAGTAATGTCGAGTCCTCTCAACCTGGAAAAGTATAGATACTGAGCTCTGTAACAAGCACAGGCTTTTTTTTTTAATAAAATAGTATATATAAACCTAATAATTAAATTACATTAATTACAACTGTTGTAATTTTCAATTGTTTTAAATCTGCAGCTTTCTTTAAAGCAGAACAGAAACTGGAAGCAAGCAGACTCTTTATTGCAGAGGAGACATGCAATATTTCTACTGCAATAAAAGAAATCTACCTGCCTGCTTGCAGTCTGCATTGGAAAGTACACTGAACTGCTCAAGCACAACTGAGTTTACATTCCGGCACAGCACTTATATGCCAGCATACTGCCCTCCTCTGCATGCACAGGAGTGATGTCACCCCTCACCAGCCAATGAAGATGGCTGCAGTCCAGCACCTGGAAGAATCCGGATAGAAGATGACAGCACCAGCAAGGGATGTTGGACCATTGATGCATAAGCAGTTTTTTACCTGGTGTTTCTGCCAACAATGTTCTTGTACATATACTTTCTTTTATAGGGTGACAACATTTTATATTCCATTTTATATTCCATTTGGCTTCCTGTATTATCACCCTGTCACATGTGCTTCTGATGGAGACTGTAAGTTGTTGTGCTAGTATTCTGCTGTTGTCACATCATTAAGCCTGCCATAAGCAATGACATTCAGTCACTACTGGTGAGCATATATAACCAAAATTATTGGGACACCTGCCTTTACACATACATGAACTTTAATGGCATCCCAGTCTTAGTCCGTAGGGTTCAATATTGAGTTGGCCCACCCTTTGCAGCTATAACGGCTTCAACTCTTCTGGGAAAGCTGTCCACAAGGTTTAGGAGTGTGTCTATGGGAATGTTTGACCATTCTTCCAGAAGCACATTTGTGAGGTTAGGCACTGATGTTGGAGAGAAGGCCTGGCTCCCAGGTTCTAATTCATCCCAAAGGTGTTCTATTGAGTTGAGGTCAGGACTCTGTGCAGGCCAGTCAAGTTCCTCCACCCCAAACTAGCTCATCCATGTCTTTATGGACCTTACTTTATGCACTGGTGTTATGTTGGAACAAGAAGGGGCCATCCCCAAACTGTTCCCACAAAGTTGGGAGGATGAAATTGTCCAAAATGTGTTTGTATGCTGACACCTTAAGAGTTCCCTTCACTGGAAATAAGCCAAGTTCATGTGCGTGTAAAGGCAGGCATCCCAATACGTTTGGTAATATAGTGTATGTAGATTGAGTGGCTGTCATGACGCTGCTGGAGATTAGCAGCACTGAGATGTAAAAAAGACAAAAAAAGCTGAAAACTAAACCTAAACACAAAAACATAATATACTGCAGCTTACCAGTCCTTAGATGTGGCAGCTGCATTAGTATTTAGTTTTTTTCCTTTTATTTTCACCTAGTGGTCCTGTCAGTAGCACAGTTTCTGCCTAGGGTGATAATGCTCACACACTGCCCTCTATCAATGAAGGAGAAGCCCTTTCACCCTAGGCTGCTCTCCAGATTTGGACTAGTTAGCATGTTTCGGTGCCTTTCATTTTGAATGGCACCTCAATGCACCATGTTAATGCAGCTCCGACGCACGTGTTGCAGAGCACCACAATGCACATTCAAAATGAATTGGCTGCCTTAACACAATGCATGTTAAATCTACACACTGAAACTGAGAAGTGTAAATGGGCCCTCAAGGGAAAGGAAAACTGATAACAATACCTCCTGAAGTAAACTCAGTTTCTCCAATTCCCATTGATGATCAAGGATTAAGCTGTCACTCCTTGGCCTCCAACCAGCAAGGTTCTCTTCACCCCGTACATATGCCACAGATGTGTCCAGTACACGTCTGCGTCTCCTCTGCATCCCTAGGAAGACATTATAGAATAATAAACAGCATATATTTATAGACTAGTTGTTAAATGGAGAGGATGAGATGATGTACACAAAAGGGAGAACAATACTTGTTGCCATAGCAAATTGTTTCCAGTGGAGTATGAGAGAATAAATATGAAATCTGATTGTGTTCAACAAGACACTTCATATACTTTAATATCACTCTTCTTTTCTTTTTCTCTCAATACATCACAAATCAACCTAGAGAGTAAAAAACAGCTGAAAGCTATTAAAGCATGCAAGCTCTTTAGCCTTAAAACTGTCGGTTGCGCTCCAAACCCAACTCTTGTTTTAGGTAGATATGTCTAACAAGTTTGGTAGGGGTGCCCAAAACCAGTGAATTGTGCACTAGCTGCAATCTACTTATCCCCAGAATGAAGATAAGGTCTGCCAATCACTGTCTTTGAGCTAGATCTCATCTTGAGCTTGCAAATGAGAGTTACAAACACTACAAATCATATATGCTGTGGTCCAGGCATGTGGGGCACCGGGATCAGCTATTTATATTCAAAGTAGATGATAAGTTATATTTAAAGTACAACTAAAGGCAAAACTTTTTTAGTTTTTGGATAGAGTGGAGATGGAATAGAACATACTGTCAGGTTTTTCTTGCTGTCTGTGCCCAAGTTAGGGAGATTCACCCACTCACTTTGTCCTCTTTAACATTATCATTGAAAGAAAAAGAAAACCCCAAATTTTGGGTTGTCACAAGAAAAGTAATAGAAGGGAAATCTTCCAATGGGTACATTAGTTATAGTGATCTGGGTGTCCCTAAGGGATTCCTTTAATTTGAAGGGATTTCCTCTCACTTCCTGTTTTGGCTATGGGACAGGAAGTGCAGGGAAGTCTCCCCAATATATCACAGATGGCAAAAAATAAACTGACAGCAGTTATAACCCTCCCTTAGTCTTTCCAAAATGAAAAAAGAGGATTTGTCTATAGTTTTACTTTAATTTATTTCCATACATGTAAGGCAAGAATGAGGTTAAACAGGCTGAAATACTTGAATCAAAATAATTCTTTCCTGCATATGATTGGTTTAGGAGGTTTACAAAAATGTATTCCGCAGACAATAGGCTCAATTAAAGCTACTGATGTGCCTGATTTCAAGAATTATTTGCCATAATGTGCCATTTTTGATGAGCTAGATGTCTGCTTGTCTATAGCCAGTCTTCGGAAATCAAATCAAAAATGATTATATTTTAAGTGTACCTGTAAGTCCTTGAATGCGTTGACAACTATAATTGACATTAAAGAGTTCCAATGAATAAAGTTAGACTAGCTAAGCCCAAGCAGCTACCTCTTTGTGTGAAGGTGACACGTAAAATTGGGAACTGAATTATATGTTTATCAACTTGTACATAAAATGGAAAAACATTGAATGAGACTATAATAGCTGTTAGTGTGTTTGGCAGGTATAATTTAACAATAATAATAATAATAGAATAGTAATAAATATAAAGAAGGCACTCACCAGGACTGCTGGCCTCTGCAACTCGACAAAGACTGAGCTCATACACGCCTGTGACACGGTTACTATACAAAAAGGAAATCAATGCTGTCATTTAAATTGCAGGCATAAATTATCAATGGGTGTCATGTCTGAATATGTAATAGAAATTTACAGCCTAAAACAAAATGTAGATCAAGAAGCAGACCTGAAATGCTCTCTACAATAATTTCTTCTCCTATTTCCTGATGTCATTCTGCGCACAAACTTTACTTAACCCATAGTCATCTCATATCTATCTTCCACTCTTCTCTTCACTCAAGCTTCTTATCTTCTGAAGAACTCTCTTCCAATGCCATCTAGCATTCTCCAAACAAGTACACACCTAAACCAACTTCTTCAGGGAAGCATATCATTTGAACTACATTATTTTCTTTTGGCAATGATCGTACTCCCACTTCCAAGCAGCATAATTGGTGTAACTGACTTTTAAAGCTCTTGGAACTGATTTAGAATTCTTCTGATCTACACTACAGAAGAACAAAAGACCCAGAATGGCGCTCTGGCATTTGAGAGAAGGGCTAATGCATTTAAAAACTTAGTATGAGATGTGGTGAGCTGCTAGTCACAAACAAATTGAGGTTAAGAAGTTTTTGCAATAATGATACGTTTAGAAACTCTGATTTTGTACGTACAAGAAAATGGACATTGTTTACATACCCGGGCTTCTTTTCTGGGCACAGACAGTGACATATGTACAATGCAACTTTTAAGAACTTGTATACCCCCAACTCACCTCTCAGAAGCTCGCAGGCTCCCTGTACCAAATAAGTTTCGAATAGAGCGACAAGCAGGTAGTTTGGCATCTCGAGAATAAAAGACCATACAGAAGTCTTTGGTGATCACAGCTGGCTGAGTGCTGTTCTCCAGCTGTGGGAAAAATATTCATGTTTAAGACAGATTGTAAGACACTTGAATATACTGTAGATTCTAAATTAGACTAGCTACAATTTAACCCAATGGTGGCCCACCTCACAATTATAAAACACATTCATTAATACAGATTATTCCATGGTCATGTTGCAGTTTGACTTTGCATGAAGCCAATGTGCTCAACCTTGTATAAGGGGACCCGGGTGTCAATGTACATATTTATTAGCCCCAAAAAGTTATGGCTACCAACAAAACTAAACTAAATAACCTTTATTGTTGTTAGTGGAGGATCCCAGCTGATCACTGGACAACTTTTGGAATCTGACTTACCTGGTGACCAACACCATTACCTAAGCTACTGAGGACCCTCATAAACATATTTATTGGTTAAAGAGATGTGGGTTAGTGCTTTCTATATATTAACATAAGGGTCCTGATATGCTGTATACCATAATATATGCAGGACACGTATGTATTGTAATGCTGGTATTGGTGTCTCAAGTCTCACCTCTACATAAGCAGACAGCGTCATATATATCTTCTCTCTATATGGAGTGACACGATTCAGCAGTATAGAGTTGTGCATAGAGCTGTCCCATGCCACTTCAAAATGATAGAATGTCCTGCCATGATAGGAAATTATTTAATATACTCTACATGCACATATACATATATCAGATACACAAAAGACACACACATGACACTGGGAATTACACATCACACGAACACTAGACTCTGTTTACTATAATGTGTATATATATTGTATCACCATGCTGGAGATATTCACACAGATAAAGTTGCAGAAACAATAACCCATTTAAATTGACACTGTAAAGCATATTCCTAAAAACAGTTACGAAAATAATAAAAGTATATAAGCCGCCCATGATCCAGTTATGACAGAACATGAGACATCAGTAATCCATTGGCCCTCATTTTGCCTGCCAGGGTGGGTGACACTAAGGTATGGCCTATGGTACATTAAGTGCTTTTGTTAGTAGTATGTGCTCACCATTCCTGATGGGTAAAATGACCTGCCTGTCCTCAAACCCCAAAACTGATATGTGCATGTACAACATATATCTTATAATAACATGTATACAAATAGGCTCCCATATACAAACCAAGTACCATTACAAATATGATCAAACTCTCTCATCAATAAATATTATTATTGTTATTAATAATAATAATAATAATACATGATATCAATACAATAACATTCATTTAATATTAAAATGTAATAATAATACTAAAACATAAAGTAAATAATAATACTAATTAGGGATGCAAATAATAATAATTATTGTTATTATTATAAATAACTACTCTCTCAAACTAGTATAAACATTACCATGAACCAAACATATACCCTCGGATAAACATATGTACAATAATATTCTATATACAACATGTACGTGTATAGTCAAAACCCCAAACTCCTGTCCGTCCAGTAAAATGGGTAGTCCTTACCACTCGTGTATGATGATTGTTTTCGTGAATTACATGGTATCCGGTATGGAATCACAGTGGGTGGGACCGTCCGTTTTACTCCCGGTTACCTAATGACTACAGAGTACAAGACAGTATTGACCTAGTACCCGCCG
>BLSH010047500.1:322136-396915 GCA_018402905.1 Glandirana rugosa | reverse complement strand
CAGCAAGCATGTCTCTCTCAGCTAGCTTACATGGCGGCCAGTGTCAGTGAGTGTAACCTGTTACATGTCCCACACCACAGTCAGCCTGTCTCTCTCAGCTAGCTTACATGGCGGCCAGTGTCAGTGAGTGTAACCTGTTACATGTCCCACACCCCAGCAAGCATGTCTCTCTCAGCTAGCTTACTAGGCGGCCAGTGTCAGTGAGTGTTACCTGTTACATGTCCCACACCACAGCAAGCATGTCTCTCTCAGCTAGCTTACATGGCGGCCAGTGTCAGTGAGTGTTACCTGTTACGTGTCCCACACCACAGCAAGCCTGTCTCTCTCAGCTAGCTTACATGGCGGCCAGTGTCAGTGAGTGTTACCTGTTACATGTCCCACACCCCAGCAAGCATGTCTCTCTGAGCTTAAATGGCGGCCAGTGTCGGTGAGTGTTACCTGTTCTTTCACAAATGTGAAAGAAGTTGCACTAGAAACAAGCACACATAACATGTTGTTGTTTTTTTAACAAAATGCTATGTTGTGAACTTGTTGTGACGTTTACATGTCATTGACATTATTTAACATGTTCTGTGTAATTTGAGCTTTCAGAACTTTTTGACAAGCAAATGCAAGCATTTTATTTGTTTCATAAGTCTTTTGGAGTTCCAATTCTTCATTTCATAAAGAAAACTAACAGAAATCTTCATTCCCTTTAACAAATGGTCACATGACCAAAAAATAGGTATCGGTAATCGGTATCGGTGACTACATAAGGTAAAGTATCGGTACTCGTACTCGGTGGGAAAAAAGTGGTATCGGTGCAATCCTAATACTAATTTTTATTATTATTTATATTATATCACATTTTTATAATTTATTGATAAGAGAGTTTGATCATATTTTATGGGTGCATGTTTTCTATATGGGAGCTTATTTGTTTATGTAATACTTTGGGATAAATGTACAATAATTTATATTGGGGTATAAAGTTTAAGGTTTTTATTCGATTTGATTAGATAATGCTGTGTACTACACATGTACTGAATATCATTTTTTATTACACAGCTTCTGAGATAAAGTTGAGGTAGGGGTGAGAGCAGAGTATTTTTACTCACACCGTATTAAACTGACTTATAGTAAACAGAGCTTTGAGCAGAATACTGCTATTCAGTATACACCAAACAGTTATTACACACAGATCAATCAATATATGTACTGTATATTGATACACACACAAAAATTAGCTCATGGTGGCC
Organism: Glandirana rugosa; assembly: GCA_018402905.1. Taxonomy (NCBI): domain Eukaryota; kingdom Metazoa; phylum Chordata; class Amphibia; order Anura; family Ranidae; genus Glandirana; species Glandirana rugosa. The sequence continues at coordinate 395,677 of BLSH010047500.1, read as the reverse complement.
CTTTGCTTTCCAGGAAAATCCTTATATATTTTAAGTTTCAAATATGAGTAGGAAATGGCATAATCAAAATTTGTTTGAAAATTATCTTTAAAGTTAAGGCTCTCTTAAAGCCTACCAACAATGTTGTTAATTAAGTTATTTTAACAAATGGCACTAATGGTTTAACAGGCATCATGATAGGCTAGAGCCTAAGGGCATGAAAAGCCACCAGCCAGCTGTTCTTGGCATAATTAGTAGGCTACATATTTTCTGCTATCATCACAAAAGCAGGATTTTATAATAGTCAGTCTACAATATTGTGCTTTGATAAAGCCCCAGATAAGCTATAGAATGTTCTTTGGAGGAAGTGCCTACCTGGAGTATGGCTTAGGAAGCCAAAGGTTATGTGCTTTTAGGTTCATAAAATTGTATATACATTTCTGCTATAAAACACTGGACCATGGATATTGTTAGCGCTACCATTCCTTAGAGATGTCCCTAAATTTGCACTTGGCACTGGAAAGCATATAGAGGGCTGGTGTTTAAAAAAAATATATATTTCTCAGACTCCAATATTTGTTCTTTAAGCTCATGGAAATGGAAGTCAAAACCTGCCTGTCAGCTATAGACAACAGTTACATTTTTCTGAGTTTCCTTTCTACTTAAACAAGCTCTATGAACATCTAAAGAATGTGTATCAGTATACAACAGTATAACTCCACAATAATAAACAGTAACTAGTAAAACAATAAAAGAAGAGGCAGAAAGAAGAGGGGAGATGAAGAGTAGAACGGAGAAGATGGGAAAACATAAGGGATAGAGGGGTCAGATCATGACCTTATTCAGGGTAGGAAGGTGGTGAAAAGGTAGGTGACAAGAATGCATCAGACTGAGGTACAAAAAACAAGAAGGAAATCTAGAAATGGCAGATTATGACACTATGGAAGTCAAGAGATGAGATGCATGGGGATATAGGGGAAACTATAGATGTCCAGGCCTAAGTAAGGTGGAAAATAAACAGTATATCCTTCAGCTGCACAAAAGTATCATGAACTCTAAGGGGAGTAGCATAGTACTGTTACAACTAGTAATGAAGACAAGAAACTATAAAAAATATTATGCAGTGGCAGATTTATTATACACCAGAAAACATCTACTCAGTGAACAGGCATTGTGGAAGGAGGAAACATTAACAAGAATGTAAGCACTTAAGGTGGAGAAGAGACAGACAATGGCAAGAAGGGCAGAATAACAGAAGTGAGTACCTGGTGCCCAGCACGGAGTGGCTGCTGAAGGTGGGAGCCCCAAATATAGAGTGAGAGAGTGTGAGTGCCAGTACAAATCAATGGTCGGGCATTGGAGGGTCATGTAATGCAATGCATGGAGGGAGAAGAATCACAACTGACAGAACCCTGACAATTTGCCACCAGGGACTACTGACATAACTAAGCCAGTGCATTAAAGCAATATTCAGCTGCCTGAGAATTCACTAGGATCCAATGACATTGTTCTTATGCTTAATGGCCAATGATTTCACATGAGTCACTATTACAACATTACAACATACAACAGTATATACTGTATAAATGTTACAATGTACTATGTATAGTCACCTAAGTTGTTTGTGACTAGTGCCACAATTCAAGCACTGTAAAAATAATCTGTACTGGTTTGGCCATCTATGAACAACGGTGGAAAACATCCACTTTATTGTCAATATTTTAACAAGCAATGGGATAGGTAGATTAAGTCAAACTGTGACCTAATTACTGGATTGTCTCTGGCCCTACTCCAAACATTAATATGTAATAATAACAAACATCAGTTCTTGCAAAGTTTCTTGAATTGCATTGATCGAAAGGCAAATCAGATATGCTGTACAAAACACAACTGCAGCTTTATTACCTTACTATTTTGCTACCCATTAGCATATAGTGTCCATCAATTGTGCACACAGTTCTTGGTCTCCTCTGATTATATGTCCAGATGTTATGTGTTGCACATTTTCCTCTATTCAAAATTTCATGAGGACTCCAACGTACTGATCATGTAACTGCCTGTCCTCAGCCAGTAACATCTGACATGGAATTTCTCCAGATTTTGCTGGTTTTTCATAATTTTTCACTGCTGTTTTAATCTCAGTTTATGAAAACATGACAACTTTTATAAAAGAGAGAAGCAGCATAAAGGGGTTAGAAGTCAAGATATATATGTGTGTCTACTCTCACATGTGTTATTATGTCATCTGACTGGAACGTGTGTGATGTTCAATTTGAAAAAAAAACAGCATCCTCCTTGGTTCTTCAGAACTTTGATACATACTCAGATGATGTATTCTTCTTTATATAGACACCCAGAAAGACTTCTATCAGTTTTTGGGAAGTTTCACTGCTTATTTAATTTTAAGGTCTATATGGATACAATTGAGATTTTAAAAACAAATACTTCTATAGAAATATATGAGATTTTAAAACGTCCCACTGCAATTGAAAAATAAAAAATTCCTCCCCATCTGGACATCCACATAAACTCTATTACTATCCCACTCTGTAAGCATACCTTAATATCACTCCTGGGCAAAGCTTGAAGGCCATCTTAAAACAATATACTTTCTAGCATACTGTTTTACAGAAAAAAGCAACTACTATCCCTCCCTAGACTCTTTTCTGCTAAATGTAAACTTTGTTTGTACTTCTTCATATAGCAGGAAACAAACCCAAGCCTATACCCCAATATGGCCCAATCCTATAGGTCACTTTGGAATGGCTCACATCTAAATTAGATGTCCAGATTTTAGACTGTACCTTCCATATGTCCAAGAAAAAGATGGGTTTTGATTGAACCAGAGCTCAACAAATGCTCCTCCTTATCTGGCAAACACACGTTGTGTCAGGACCTGGATCTGGTGGCACTATTCTTCACAGAGTGGAAGGTTGTTCTTTTCAGTGTCTACCAGTGGGTGACTCCCAGCAACCAGCAGCCAGCAGATCCCAGTAATAAGTTTCCACCTGATGCTGGCTGCTGTGATTGTATTTAGGTCCTCCCCTACTAGTGCCTCTCGCTCTAGTGTTTTGCTGCTGCCAGACTCTGTTTGCCATTGGTCCTGATCTTGCTCCTGCCCTGTACCTGCTGCATTGTAACTGCATCCCCTTGTTCCTGATCCCAATGTATTTCCTTCCCATCTGCTGTACCTCCAGTTTTCTCCTGCTTTTCTGTCTTCCTCATTTTGTATGTATTGCATATAGTTAGTGGTTAGTTAGACTTTCTGTTTGTTAGATTGATTAGTTAGGTATGCTGTCACTGGGTTTTTTGTTCACTTATATTTTTATGTTTGCTGTGTGCTGGGGTTTTGATGGATTTTGTTTCACTGTAAATAAATCTCACTTAAACCATACACCGTCTGTTCTCAGCCTCCTGAGTGTAGCCTTGTAAATCTGGCCATCCCTACTGCTGATTCCTGACACTGTCTCCCTCATCTGAAAAACCTTCCTTTTCCTTGATTATCCTGGGTTTTATAGATACCTACTGCACTGTAAAGACAGTTTTGTTCTAAACTAACAGACAAACAAAAGGTACGATATCCTCTAGTTAGTTCTATAGTTATTGATAAGTTCCTCCACAGAAGAAACCAGCTTTATGCTCCAGGCCAGATTTTGTTCAGGCTGTGACTTGCCCTGCTCCTTCTGCCTCTGGTGGTTGGACCATATTGTTATCCAGTCCTATTGGAAACTTGTCTTCCAATGTATTAAACAAATTATCTGGTTAGATTATCAATGATTTTGAGAAATTGAATGATGGAGAAGACAAGGGAATTTGGCTGCGTGTTCCCTTTTGGATGTGAAGACAAGGTAAGGCAGGAATGATCTAGAGTTCTAAATACATAATTTGTGGAGACATAGATCCGTGTGGTCAGTTGGTGAAAAGTATATGCCAGTGCTTCGATAAGTGGGCAATACCACCCCCTGGGGGGTGCCGGAATGATCCAGGGGGGTGGTAGTAGCCTCAGGTGCAATTGGGGGGGGGGGTTGAATGAATATAGGGGGGCAAGCAGGGCTGGTGCAAGGATTTTTGACACCCTAGGCGAAACCTAATTTTGCCTTGTGCATGTATACGATGGAGGTGGCAGAGGTGGAGATTTTTGCAGTGCCTCTCTACCTATTTTCACACTTCCTCATGCCAACCATGGTCCGCAGGTATATGGACAGGCTATGGTAGTATATGGACAGGCTGGAGTAATATATGGACAGGCTGGAGTAGTATATGGACAGGCTGGAGTAGTATATAGACAGGGGCTGGGCGCCCCCTGGGCGGCAGTGCGCCCTAGGCGGCCGCCTACTCCGCCTAGTGGTAGAGCCGGCCCTGGGGGCAAGGGAAGCATAAAGAAAGAAGAGAAGGAATGTTTCATCAGTTGTATAACATAGAGTTAAAGTCATAGTGATTCATTTATTATGCAAATAAACACACAAAATGCAAGTTATAACCAATCAGTGGTCAAGTCCACAGACAGGTCTTAAAGTCCAACTCCAGGCAAAAAAAAGATCCCTTAGGCCTCATACACACGGACGTTTTTTGACGCCAGCGTTTTCTGGCATTTTTTGCAGCTCTCCATGTTAGTCAATGGCCCCATAAAAACGTTGGCGTTTTTGAGCTGTAGGTGGCGTTGGCGTTAGTGAGCAGAAAGTAGAACCCATGGCCATCGCGTTCTGAGGCTGTAACGTTTTGACGTTTTTTGACGCCGACGCCACAAAACGCCAACAAACGCCACCTAATATTGTACCGGTGTTTTCCGGCGTTTTTTGACGCTGACGTTTTTAGGTTGAAAAATAGCAGAGGGATGATCTTTTTTAAAAAATGCCTATTGACGCCGACGCTCACTAACGCTCAAAAACGCCAATGCATAATGCCGAAAAACGTCGACTTTTTTTCCTTGACGTCGGACCCGACGTTTTGTTTATTTTTTTAAGATACGCCCGTGTGTATGAGGCCTTACAGTGGGGCTGCGCCTACACTACGAAGATTAAGTGTGCTTGTTTTATCCAGGGGAGAGGAAAAACCCTTATACTTACCTAAAGCTCCGCTACCACAGTGAATGTCACTCCACCATGATGATCCAGAGATGGACTGTTCCTGGCGTCCTCACATCCAGAGGGCTATGGATGCTGCTCTGGGCTTGAGGATGTCAGGACTCACGGCTGCTAGAGTGCAGGAGGTGCAGGAGCTACAGGGACTGGTCTTGTGCAGAAGATCAGGTAAATATATCTCCTTTCATCTTTCCCGTAGGACGTAGGTAGAAATATAGATACATATAATAACGCAAATTTGTCACTGCATCTTTCTGTTTGTTCGCTTAAAGGTAAATTTCCGAGGGGGCGTTGAGTAATTTTTTTTTCTGAAAAGGGAGTGTAGGCCAAATAAGTTTGGGAGCCTCTGCTATATGCTAGCATTGATCATTCAATCGCAGGTGTGAGATAATTATGCTATAGCCTAATTTGGTGTGTATAGTAAGCATATCTGGGCATATTAAGAGATTTTGCAAGAACTTATGTTTATATAGTTATGTGTTGATTTCTGGAGATCTCCCATTAATATATCTTTATATTTTTTATAGGTGTTATGTATTTGTGTTGATGTTTGCGATTTAATAGTATACAGTATGTACTGAGGTAGCAATTAACAGTAGCCAGTAAATTGTTCAAAGGGAATGTAAAGTATTTATATATATATATATATATATATATATACAGTATACAATACAGTATACATACACTGAGCAAAATTATAAACGCAACACTTTTGTGTTTGCCCCTATTTATCATGAGCTGAACGCAAATATCTATGACTTTTTCTATGTACACAAAAGGCCTATTTCTCTCAAATATTGTTTACAAATCTGTCTAAATCTGTGTTAGTTAGCACTTCTTCTTTGCTGAGATAATCCATCCACCTCACAGGTGTGGCATATCAAGATGCTGATTAGACATCATGATTCTTGCACAGGTGTGCCTTAGGATGGCCACAATAAAAGGCCACACTAAAATATGCAGTTTTACTGTATTGGGGTGGTCAGGGGGGTCCGAAAAAACAGTCAGTATCTGGCATGACCACAATTTGCCTCACGCAGTGCAGCACATCTCCTTTGCATAGAGTTGATCAGGTTGTTGATTGGGGCCTGGGGAATGTTGGTCCATTCCTCTTTAATGGCTGTGCAAAGTTGCTGGATATTGGCAGGAACTGGAACACACTGTCGTATACGCCTATCCAGAGCATACCAAACATGCTCATTGGGTGACATGTCCGGTGGGTATGCTCTCCATGCAAGAACTGGGATGTTTTCAGCTTCCAGGAATTGTGACCAGATCCTTGCAACATGGGGCTGTGCATTATCATGCTGCAACATGAGGTGATGGTCGTGGATGAATGGCACAACAATGGGCCTCAGGATCTCGTCACGGTATCTCTGTGCATTCAAAATGCCATCAATAAAATGCACCTGTGTTCGTTGTCCATAGCATACGCCTGCCCATACCATATCCCCACTGCCGCCATGGGCCACTCGATCCACAATGTTGACATCAGCAATCCGCTCACCCACACTACACCATACACGCTGTCTGCCATCTGCCCTGTACAGTGAAAAATGGGATTCATCCATGAAGAGAACACCTCTCCAAAGTGCCTGATGCCTTCAAATGTGAGCATTTGCCCACTCAAGTCAGTTACGATGACAAACTGCAGTCAGGTCGAGGCCCCGATGAGGACGACAAGCATGCAGATGAGCTTCCCTGAGACGGTTTCTGACAGTTTGTGCAGAAATTCTTTGGTTATGCAAACCGATTGTTGCAGCAGCTGTCCGGCTGGCTGGTCTCAGACGATGTTGGAGGTGAAGATGCTGGATGTGGAGGTCCTGGGCTGGTGTGGTTACACGTGGTCTGCGGTTGTGAGGCCAGTTGGATGTACTGCCAAATTCTCTGAAATGCCTTTGGAGAAGGCTTATGGTAGAGAAATGAACATTCAATTCAAGGGCAACAGCTCTGGTGGACATTCCTGCAGTCAGCATGCCAACTGCAGGCTCCCTCAAAATTTGCGACATCTGTGGCATTTTGCTGTGTGATAAAACTGCACATTGTGGCACACCTGTGCAATAATCATGCTGTCTAATCAGCATCTTGATATGCCACACCTATGAGGTGGATGGATTATCTCGGCAAAGAAGAAGTGCTCACTAACACAGATTTGTGAACAATATTTGAGAGAAATAGGCCTTTTGTGTACATAGAAAAAGTCGTAGATCTTTGAGTTCAGCCCATGATAAATAGCAGCAAACACAAAAGTGTTGCATTTATAATTTTGCTCAGTATATATAATAATTAATATAAATAATATTTAATTAGAAGGTGAGCAGTGGAGCTCTAGACTCCGTTTGGTGCTTTAGGTTCCTTTCTTTGCTCGCTTTACCATCCACCGCCTAACAGAGATCAATAACTCAAGGTTCTGGACGGGTCAGAGCAGTTGCTTATTGTTTATTAGAGGGCTCAGTCTGATATTTCATTGACTGACAGCAAATCTGAAAAAGGAGCTTTTTCTCTCTGGGCAATTTAGCTAACCCACAGGGCTCTAGGATTTATTTGTCAATAGTAAATGGTTATTTGTTAGATAAGGTACATTGATTGAGATTGTAGGTGGTATCAATAATGACAACTTTCTGAACTGTTTTAAAGTACCTATTTTTCAAACAACTTACTTTTATAAGGATCTTACTTAAGATGGATTGCTTAGAATGGGTCCTGTGTTGCAAAACTACTGAGTTTGGTTTACCACTTAAAAGACACATTCCCTTATCTATAACATTGCAAAATATTGTTCCATTGTTAACTATAAATTATAATTCTCCTCCATTCTGCATGCATTAGGCCAGGTACTCATGGACGTTAAAATTAGAACCAGTAAATGATCACACTGGAATTAACACATTAGTGTTTGGTGAACATTTGCGTTTTTGAAACACATTTTGGAGAACTTTTGGTGTGTTGGGTTCCATTATCCCCCTACAGGCATAAAAAAAAGAAACTACTTCCCACTACCTACAATTCTTTGCTCTCCATAATAAAATAGTGTAATAAGTATTGATTAGCTCAATCATTTTTTCAAGCATGTTTTTCTTTACTTTTCAACAAATCGTGGAAGGTTTTATTACTGTTTGTGTTCATGATGAGAGATATTGGTCACCAGGACAGAAAGTAAGGATATATCCTCCCAAAAGAGAACAGACAACAATGAAACCAGAAAAAGTTTATATATAAATATAATATACTATATACAGTATCTCACAAAAGTGAGTACACCCCTCACATTTTTGTAAATATTTTATTGTACAGTCAGGTCCATAAATATTGGGACATCGACACAATTGGAATCTTTTTGGCTCTATACACCACCACAATGGATTTGAAATTAAACAAACAAGATGTGCTTTAACTGCAGACTTTCAGCATTAATTTGAGGGTATTTACATCCAAATCAGGTGGAGGGTGTAGGAATTACAACAATTTGTATATGTGCCTCCCACTTTTTAAGGGACCAAAAGTAATGGGACAATTGGCTGCTCAGCTGTTCCATGACCAGGTGTGTGTTATTCCCTCATTATGCCATTTACGGGGAGCAGATAAAAGGGTCCAGAGTTCATTTCAAGTGTGCTCTTTGCATTTGGAATCTGTTGCTGTCAACTCTCAATATGAGATCCAAAGAGCTGTCACTGTCAGTGAAGCAAGCCATCATTAGGCTGAAAAAACAAAACAAACCCATCAGAGAGATAGCAAAAACATTAGGTGTGGCCAAATCAACTGTTTGGAACATCCTTAAAAATAAAGAATGCACCAGTGAGCTCAGCAACACCAAAAGACCTGGAAGACCACGGAAAACTACTGTGGTGGATGACCGAAGAATTCTTTCCCTTCACAACAGTTGGCCAGATCAAGAACACTCTCCAGGAGGTAGGTGTATGTGTGTCAAAGTCAACAATCAAGAGAAGACTTCACCAGAGTGAATACAGAGGGTTCACCACAAGATGTAAACCATTGGTGAGCCTCAAAAACAGGAAGGCCAGATTAGAGTTTGCCAAACAACATCTAAAAAAGCCTTCACAGTTCTGGAACAACATCCTATGGACAGATGAGACCAAGATCAACTTGTACCTGAGTGATGGCAAGAGAAGAGTATGGAGAAGGAAAGGAACTGCTCATGATCCAAAGCATACCACCTCATTAGTGAAGCATGGTGGTGGTAGTGTCATGGCGTGGGCATGTATGGCTGCCAATGGAACTGGTTCTCTTGTATTTATTGATGATTTGACTGCTGACAAAAGCAGCAGGATGAATTCTGAAGTGTTTCAGGCAATATTATCTGCTCATATTCAGCCAAATGCTTCAGAACTCATTGGACAGGGCTTCACAGTGCAGATGGACAATGACCCGAAGCATACTGCCAAAGCAACCAAAGAGTTTTTTTAAGAGAAAGAAGTGGAATGTTATGCAATGGCCAAGTCAATCACCTGAACTGAATCCGATTGAGCATGCATTTCACTTGCTGAAGACAAAACTGAAGGGAAAATGCCCCAAGAACAAGCAGGAACTGAAGACAGTTGCAGTAGAGGCCTGGCAGAGCATCACCAGGGATGAAACCCAGCGTCTGGTGATGTCTATGCGTTCCAGACTTCAGGCTGTAAGTGACTGCAAAGGATTTGCAACCAAGTATTAAAAAGTGAAAGTTTGATTTATGATTGTTAATCTGTCCCATTACTTTTGGTCCCTTAAAAAGTGGGAGGCACATATACAAACTGTTGTAATTCCTACACCCTTCACCTGATTTGGATGTAAATACTCTCAAATTAAAGCTGAAAGTCTGCAGTTAAAGCACATCTTGTTCGTTTCATTTCAAATCCATTGTGGTGGTGTATAGAAACAAAAAGATTAGAATTGTGTCGATGTCCCAATATTTATGGACCTGACTGTATCTTTTCATGTGACAACACTGAAGAAATGACACTTTGCTACAATGTAAAGTAGTGAGTGTACAGCTTGTATAACAGTGTAAATTTGCTATCCCCTCAAAATAACTCAACATACAGACATTGATGTCTAAACCACTGGCAACAAAAGTGAGTACACCCTTAAGTGAAAATGTAAGAAGTGTCAATATTTTGTATGGCCACCATTATTTTACAGCACTGCCTTAACCCTCTTGGGCATGGAGTTCCCCAGAGCTTCACAAGTTGCCACTGGAGTCCTCCATGATGTCATCACAGAGATGGTGGATGTTAGAGACATTTCACTCCTACACCTTCCATTTGAGGATGCCCCACAGATGCTCAATAGGGTTTAGGTCTGGAGACATGCTTGGCCAGTCCATCACCTTTGCCCTCAGCTTCTGTAGCAAGACAGTGGTCATCTTGGAGGTGTGTTTGGGGTCGTTAACATGTTGGAATCCTTCCCTGCGGCCCAGTTTATGAAGGTAGGGGATCATGCTCTGCTTCAGTATGTCACAGTACATGTTGGCATTCATGGTTCCTTCAATGAACTGTAACTCCCCAGTGCCAGCAGCACTCATGCAGCCTCAGACCATGACACTCCCACCACCATGTTTGACTGCAGGCAAGACACACTTGTCTTTGTACTCCTCCCCTGGTTGTGAACAAACAAGAGGAGTACACCGCTCAAGCTGGTGGGGAGAAAATCTGTTGTGTGTCCGGGTGCCTTTCTTGGCTCACCGCCATGTCCATGGGAAAAGAAAAAGGTGAAACGGCACTCCACGAACAATGATAAGCTTGCTGTTTATTGGTCAGCTAAATACAGGTAAGACGTAGACGCGTTTCACTCGTACAATACGAGCTTAATCAATACCATTAATGATTAAGCTCGTATTGTACGAGTGAAACGCATCTACGTCTTACCTGTATTTGCCTGACCAATAAACAGCAAGCTTATCATTGTTCGTGGAGTGCCGCTTCACCTTTTTCTTCTCCTCCCCTGGTTGCCACCACACACGCTTGACACCATCTGAGCCAAATGAGTTTATCTTGGTCTCATCAGACCACGGGACAGGGTTCCAGTAATCCATGCCCTTAGTCTGTTTGTCTTCAGCAAACTGTTTTCAGGCTTATTTGTGCATCATCTTTAGAAGAGGCTTCCTTCTGGGATGACAGCCATGCAGACCAATTTGATGCAGTGTGCGGCTTATGGTCTGAGCACTGACAGGCTGACCCCCCACCCCTTCAACCTCTGCAGCAATGCTGGCAGCACTCATACTTCTATTTCCCAAAGAAAACCTCTGGATATGACGCTGAGCACGTGCACTCAACTTCTTTCTCCCCCTTGCTCACCCCCATTACACTCAACTTCTTTGGTCGACCATGGCGAAGCTTGTTCTGAGTGGAACCTGTCCTGTTAAACCGCTGTATGGTCTTGGCCACCGTGCTGCAGCTCAGTTTCACGGTCTTGGCAATCTTCTTATAGCCTAGGCCATCTTTATGTAGAGCAAAAATTCTTTTTTTTCAGATCCTCTTTGCCACAAGGTGCCATTTTGAACTTCCAGTGACCAGTATGAGAGAGTGAGAGCGATAACACCAAATTTAACACACCTGCTCCCCATTCACACCTTGTAACACTAACGAGTCACATGACACCGAGGAGGGACAATGGCTAATTGGGCCCAATTTGGACATTTTCACTTAGGGGTGTAATCACTTTTGTTGCCAGCGGTTTAGACATTAATGGCTGTGTGTTGAGTTATTTTGAGGGGACAGCAAATTTACACTGTTATAGAAGCTGTACATGCACTACTTTACAGAGTGTAATTTCTTCAGTGTTTTCACATGAAAAGATATAACAAAATATTTACAAAAATGTGAGGGGTGTACTCACTTTTGTGAGATACTTTTTATATATATATATATATATATATATCATGACAGATTTGCATTGAGCATTTAGAAGCATTTGAAAATATTCCTGAACACTCTAAAAAAAAGCTTAGGAAAAGCTCTCCTAATCCATGGGAACTGATTTATACATCTGAAAACCATTTCGAAGAAGTTTAAAGGAAACCTATACTAATTTTCCTATACTGGGTTATAAAATAGTCAAATAGGCATGTTGTTATTGATTACCTATTCCTTTTCAAAGTGCAAACTTCCTGGCTGTCATGATGATCCAATAACTGAATTTACTTTACCTTCACTGCTTACTTGTTCTGCATCAATTATTTAGAAAATATAGAATATAGTAATATAGAGTTTCCAGAAAGAGATCAGCAATAGAAGCCCCCATATTTTTCTCAGTACAGATTCCCTTTGGTTTGCAAGCCCATGAGTACCAAGCCTTTCACAATGGTTATACATATTTTCCTATATGGAAAAAGAGGAGCATTTCCTAGGACCAGGGGAGGGGTAAAAGGACCAGATTGGTAAAAGTAGGGGTGAGAAGGATGTAATTAATGAACTGCGTAACCTGATGTAATGGTGGAATAGAAGAAAAAAAAAATAACAGCCAGTGGAGGGTGATATAGAGGGAAGAAGAAGACTGGGGCAGAAAGGACAGTATAAGGGCAAAGGGAGTTAAGCTGAACAGCAGGTTGAGGAATGATAAAAAAAAAATAAAATACCTAGGTGTGTCAGAATCAAGAAACTGCCTGAAACACAAATAATGAGACATTAGCGTTTCCATCAGGGCATGGGAAACCTCAGCCCCCAATGTCCCCAACACATTCATCCAAAGATTTTCAGCTCAGCCAGTGGACATGTAAATACATCTTTATTGTCTCCCTTGTTTAATCCAAATAGGGAGCATATGAACCTTTTTCTAGTAAGGTAAGTGCTTAAGTGAGGTTAAGATGTGCCAAAATGAGGAATTTACAAGATACATGAATTAGAAGGAAATATATGGGATTACAAATGACAGGAGTGAAAGTGTGAGAGGAGTGAAAAGTATAGAATGGTGATGATGGACAGTGGGGAAGAAGTTAGAAATGATGTGAGCATGATAGAGGGTAGGCTGTAAGTCAGGCTTGGAATGACTGGGACCACTGGGGGACAAGTGGAGTCAGTATAATGGACTAGGTAGTTGGAGAATACAAGTACATTTCTCTTAGAAGGTGAAAGTTGTGAACATTGTGGCTAGGGTAAGGTGGACATGTAAGGGAGCAAAGGGAGATCAGGTGAGAGGGAAGGTCATGATTACGTTTCTTCTCTTTCATATGAAGAGACAAAAATTCTACATATACAACCTTTCCATAGAGTCTCTCTATGTTTCATGTCATGCACATCATCCAATGCTAACATTCCACATTCATTCTGTTCATACTATACTTGTTCTTTTGAGCCTCCAAATGTTCATTAAAATACTTACCGGTCACCTCCCTCTGGGGGTCGATACCCTGCAGACAGGATGTTTAAGGACAAGATGTTGGGGTCAATTAGAGACTCATCGGCCTCTGGTGTATTCCTGATTCTCCCTAAAGTGATAAAACAGGAAAGAACTGTCACACGTACATTAACATGGAAATACTATGCATGAGAAGTCCTTACATATTATCGCTGTATATGCATAGGCTTTTGGTTCCCTGTGCTGCACATAACACTTTAGCATCAATATACTAAATGTAGAAATGTAAAACTGTGAAGTATTTATCAATGGGGTAAAGGCCTGTTTACCTACCTATACCACGTGTTTATTCTTATTATAAACCCAAGGCAAACATCTAAAACATATGTATGAAAACCTTTACAAATGATTTGTATTCCTGTATACCCGGTCTTGTGATGCAAACACCACTGCTAAAGGGCAAAATGAGATCCCCAATCTTTAGCAACACCATAGTTGGACCCACATACCCAAGACAAGAACACACCCAAGCCTGTTGATTGGGCAATAGAGAAGCAGCAGCATATTGATGAGGTCATTCGTGTGCTAACTTCAGCTGCCACCATGTTCAGTGTTTGACCTTGTGCATTGAAGTAGAGCCTGATTGGTTGCACAATTGTTTTTACATACTCTTGGTTCTGTGAGGTGTATAGGAGGAGAAAATAGTGTAATTCAATGTTTACTAAATAGGAAACATTCTATATAGGAATTAAATGTTTCACAAGAAAATAAATATCATACATCTTAGAATGCCATACTGGAACATAGGGGGCAGGTAAAATATTGGTGTGTGTCACACCAACAATAGTTCAAACCAGCCCTCAGAACCTAAGAATAATTGGTATTTCCATAACCTAAACAGCCCTTGTATCATTATTTGTCCCCAGGAGAATATCATTACTACAAGGAAGTGGATACCCACCTACTACCAATTCTCGCACCTCCAGCCATTTTAGTTCTGCTCCAGCTTCATGCACCAGTGTCACTGAAATGCGTCTTTGGATTCCCTGCATTAGACAACATTTGCATCAAAAGGATATGAAACAAAAGTTACCGATTTAAGATATAAAAATACGGATAGCCACATTACCTGATGCAGAAGGAATGTGCCATGACAGGGTAAGCCAACACCATGATCTACAGCTACAGGTATATAGCTGCAAGAGAGAATGATAGAGTTTTAATGTGAAGCACTGGATGGGTACAGCATGAATATTTCTGTCATGCTGAAAACCTAGAACCCCGGCCAAAACAGTTTATTTCTTTCTAAGATAAAGAGAAACCTCATGTTTATGGATGTCTGTAACCTCTTCACATTGTTTGTCCTGGTGACACAACAGAAAATTATAAATTCATCATCAATGGGCACAGAGTATTCAACTCTCCCTCACACTACTATAAGTGCTCATATTGCCATTGGTATCCCTGCTCAAGGTCTTTTCCTTTGGTTTTTGTCCTGTTGACAGCAGTAAAGAAAAATCTCAACATTAGGCATATAAAATATCACAGCATCCATCCCTACTCTATTATACACAATAAAATGATTTAGTATGAGTTCTACTTTATTATATGCTCCATATTAAACTCTAAGTAAACAATAGTTTGTACAGCTATTATCATACAACATGAATATACCAAGGGAAAAAATATGTATTGTGGGCATATGTGTAGCCAGGTACTCAGTTAAGAATGGAGAGTGAGAGAAGCACTGGCTGCAGCTTCTCTCTGCTGATATAGCTGTGGTTAACAGCAATATCAGTAAGTGGAGGGAGCTGCTGAGCAGTAAGTATTCAATAGACTGAGTCAGGCACTGCATTGTGGGAACTGTAGTCCAGAGGAGAGAGACTCTACTGCAATTAAGAGCTTTTGAACTGCATTTCCCAGAGGGAGATTGCCGGGAGGAAGAGAGGAAGAGCTGCATGCTCTCAAGCTGTACAGGACACAGCTTCTTCTTGCGATGAGGGAGATCTGAGGGTGCACATGACTGTCCAGCATGCATCATCACTGCTGCATATCTGTGGCCTGAGTGGGATCTGGAGTGCTGAGTTTGTGGGTGCCGACAGCGAGTCATCTGGGTGCAGAGCACAGAGTGGAGTAATCGCTGTGTATGATCGGATGGTGAGCTGCAATATCGCTGGGGCTGGTGACCTACTGCTGTGAGCGTTTACTATCTGCTGCTAGAAAGACTAAGCCCTTTAGGGACTGACCATACAGTCATCTAATAGCTTTATTGCTGCCTGCAGGCTTATTGGGATTATTTGCATGTGCACCAATGGTATAACTGAGCCCCAATGCTAGCCATCTGAAGAGTTAGAACTAAAGATCGTCCCTTTACAGGTGCTACACAGAGACCTTCACCTATTGCTTATGCTTAAAGTTACCTCTCAGAGGACATTGCACCATATGCTAGCCATTCTCCTAGAGTGCACTCTAGTTTTAGCATTATTATTCACATTGAAGTTAATGCTTATATGCACTGTTCATTGCTGACCTTGATGATTTATGAGTTAATCCCAGTCTAGTGGTACAGAACTCTATTCTAAATTACCCTAGCATAGTGATTATGCTGTCTAGTGGACTGTGTCTGAACCTACCTTCTGTGTGTTCATTAATCCTCAAACCAAATGTATAGATTCCAAAAGGTACACCGCTCTGATCAGTAAAGAAGACTTGCAGGGAATAACGGTCCACACCCCAGCCCAGGTACTCTGGCTCCTGAATGCCCTCCCAGCATTCAAACAGCAGCACAAACAATAAAGCAAAAGCTGAGCCAGCACTTCTGGATTCAGATATATTGTTCTGTTAATTCCATCATATTCATGTTACAGGCAGCAAAAGCTGATGCGTTTCGGCATCAAAGGTGCCTTGTTCACAGCATTGCTGTGAACAAGGCACCTTTGATGCCGAAACGCATCAGCATTTGCTGCCTGTATCATGAATATATCTGAATCCAGAAGTGCCGGCTCATCTTTTGCTTTATAATCCTCAAACCACCATTTATTCTAAACCCATACCAATGCTTTGAATTTATTTACCACTACATGGTCTTGTAGATTTACTGGTACTAATTCACAGCCACATTAAAGGTATCTATACTTGTGTTCTTATAAGTGCTTTCAGTAACTTTCATTCCACCTATAGTTCCAGAGATGCTGAGGTTGTTCTTGGAGCCGAAGCGCAGAACAGAAAACCCAAATTATTAAGTGGCTCCAGAGAAGTAGCACTACATATGTTTTAAGACACATATACATGCATGCATTCAATCATTGGAAATGAAAAATACCTGTTTTTAGCTTTCATTGTACATTTTTAGCCATACACAAGGGAAATAAAAGAACTCACTCTCCATTTGCCTCCAGCTCACAGATTTGGAAGTATGCCATCAGATCATACTTGCAGTGGCACTGACCAGTACTGGGAACACGTTGCCTGGCTAACTTAGTGGCAGGAACTGAAAAAAGAGAAATCATAATTAAAAAGAAGCAAAAATCTGACAAAGGTAATTAGGCGATAAATCACATTGACTGGGAAAAGTAATGGAAGTACCTTTAATTATGACCAAGAAGAAGAATTAGAAAAAGTGTTTTAAAAATCTGTCCTGTTCTGTGAGTTTCTCCTATTAAACAGGCACAGGATGCTTCTGCTAGAAGACTTTAGGGCGGCCTCTATAGACAGACTTTGGGCTTGTGCCAATGGCATCAGCTTGATATCAGTTTGAGATGCTACTGAGATCATTCAGAATTCATTGTCAGTTGCAGCTGACCTCCTCTGACCTGCATTGTACCTGTATATCACTACTATAAGGAAGAAGACACCCACCTACTAGCATTTTACCTGCTTCAAGAGGGTTTTGAATTCACATAAACTTGCATAGGAATGCAAAACTTGCCCAAAAAAAACAAATGCCTGTAGACACGGCACTAGACATTTGTTCCTAAGGAAGTGTAGGTATACATATCAAACTGCTTATAGTAATAAAACACACTATTGGAAATTACAGATCAGTTGTAAAGCAAAGATTCAGTGACTCATGCATGCATGTCACTTCTTATTACAATCTGAATCTCAAGAAGCAAATAAAAGCTTATTCTGTGAAAATGCACAAAGAGCAGCAGCGATCTATAAAATGCAGTAGCCCCTAGTATTTAATAAGATTTCAGTTTAAAGAAGTCAATATAACAGAACAATGATTTCTTTTGGTTACTGCACTTTACACACTGTTCTTTGGTTTATCAAATTAGTCAAACACAATGAACTCAACAATAAAACACTTTTCTATGTCACAGAACTATCTGGAATAGAAAAACCAGAGCTTTGCGATGTGGTGTCCTCAGACAGAGCAGGCCTGTGCTTCATAGAACTTGTAAAGCGTGAACCAGTGCCACCCCTACTATTTTAGCAGGATGCATCTCCATTCACCGTTTCAGGTCCAATTTCAGCCCGAATTTTTGGCTGAATTTGGACCTGAAATGGACCAGAAGATGCACAGGACTCCTGTGCAATTCACACCAGAGTCACTCTGGAGATGTGAGAGCTAGTCACAATCTCCTGACATGCAAATTGGATGTGGGGAAACTCGCATCCAATTCGCACTGGTGTGAACCTAGCCTTAAAGAAAATCCCTGTAGAGTTGGAGCATTGCCTGTTATGCTAGGATGTCTTCTGAGTAAATATGTCAGACTAAGACATTTATAAACTATAGTACCTATTGGAAAAATGTTTGGAGCAAAAGGATTTTTCTTGGTACCAACAAGGCATGGGCTTTTGCCCATTCTACTGTATTTAATCATCTAATGTGTCACTTGTACAGCTTACTTGGTTTGAACAGGTGAGACTAGATTTCTCTATTAATGGTTTGTTACCTGTTTTGAATGTGACTATGGGCTAGTCAGCAATTGTACTACTTTTTTATTCTCTGTTATTTACATCCTCAGGCATAGATGCATTTTCTGGCATCTATATACCAATCTTTGGAACAATCTGATATACTAGTCTGGTTGTTTATTTGGTATATTGTTTGATCGGATTTCCATCACTCATGGGTTTATCATCTGGAGCCTGATAGTGTCCACCTGCCCCTTTTTCAGGTCTTGAAATATATTTGGCTTGATATGTATGTTTTTTTTTCTCCCCTTGTTCTTGTGTGTATGCTTTGTTATTTAGGACTCTGGTGAGAAATATATACATATGCATGCACATGTACTGTAGGTCCCATACAGCTCTTAATTTGCTCCCATTCTCGCTGGGTGGGAATAGCTTTGTGCCCCCTGTGAGTCTTTGGCCTCCCTGATTCCATTCAGTATCTCTGGGTAAATTCCTGCTTTCTATTGCCTCCTGTAATTCTATGTTATATTTACCAATGTGTCGCTCGTTGCTCTTTTGGGCAACCTGCATTATTATTTGCTATTTGTATTATTCTTTGTTTATTTTGATATTGTTGCAGAAATCCGTGAGATCCCATTCACACAGGGGCGACCTGCGCTCTGACTTGAGTCGCCTCAAGTTGCCCCAAGTCGCTTGACAAGGGAAATCCCATTGAAGTGAATTGGAGTGGTCTTAATGTACACTATTGAAGTCGCTCCGACTTCAGAAAAGGTTCCTGCACCACTTCAAGGCGACTTATAACCTGACTTGTGCCCAAGAATTCAATAGAAGTCGCCTCCAAGGTGGATCCCCATCTAAATAGAAGCGACTTTGTAGTGAAAAGAAAAGAATTTATTTGGGGCAACCCCCTCCCTCCCTTCTCTGATTGGCCACAGGCAAAGTCGCCTGGCATAAGTTGTGTTGTAAGTCGTCTGAAGTCGCCCTGAAAATCGTGCTGAAAGTCACCTAGCAAATTCCTCCAAGTCGGATCAGCCCTGTTTGAACACAGTCTGAAACATGTCCAGACTGGCTGACTATATACCTGTTTCCATTATACATTAATATCATTTTGGTGTGGGTTGGCATCACTATTGGAATTATAGTGCAGCCAAAAATGTTAATCATGTTTTTAAATTATTCTTTATGATGATATTTGTCATAAAAATGATATGGTTTTAACTTTTCATATGTTGTAATGTCCTCGTTGGTACCAAGAAATATCCTTTTGTCCCAAAATTTTTTCCAATAGACTCATTTTCAGGATGTAGGTACTATAGCCTACATTAGCATACACTAGCATTGAGCACATTTCACAAGGTATGTTCTGTAGATAGTCTCATAAATATAACTTTTAGATTTTTTCTCAAAACTCTTTAGCGATTTAATGTAAAGGTAGGTGATTGACCTAGAACAGCCATTCTCAGGCAGGGTTCTGTGGAACCCTAGGGTTCCTCCAGTGGTTGCTAGGATATTTCTTGAGATATGCCTGACTTTCCATTTGATGGTGTCTGCATAGTTCTTCTAGGGCTAATACTACTTGGAAAAACCAGCAGCATAACTCAAATATTATTTTAGCTGTCTACAAGGGTTGCAATATCAGGGGCATTTTCCCCATTGTTTCCTGATGAGCTGGTTTTAGCAAAGTTTCACTGTAACCTGAAAATTATTTTAGGGGACAGGGTGATCTAGAGTATATTTTCAGCTTATAAAATGCAAACTTTTATAATTCACAGTGCCTGTCTATTGCACAATTCCCTGTACATGTTTATGTATTTTGTTGAATCAAAGGGGTCAGAAGTATTTATGGATACATTGAAACACTATAGGTTGTTAAAGTGGCATCACTTGAGACAAGTCTCTATCACTATTCCTTTTGGCAGAAATTCCTTCAGCA
Organism: Glandirana rugosa; assembly: GCA_018402905.1. NCBI lineage: Eukaryota > Metazoa > Chordata > Amphibia > Anura > Ranidae > Glandirana > Glandirana rugosa. The sequence goes on along the minus strand of BLSH010047500.1, from coordinate 375,529 downwards.
GAGCACCGCTAAAAAAAAAAATCTGCAAACTCTGCCCTATTATATTTAATTAAGAGAGAGCCATGACACATTTCTTTAACAAAGTAAGGTGAATACTTTCATGTAACCACGTTTCATCCCAGTCTAACTTACCCATTGTGTTACTCATACCTGGATTTGGTTTTCCCCAAGCCCAACTTCACAGATTCTAAAACTACTGCATGCATGCTATGTGATTTTAGACTGTATGGTATCTGTGCTCTAACACAGCTGTTCTACAGGGGTATATAGGAATGATCTGCACAGCTCTCTCCTTTATCCTAAAATAATAAATAAACCCCTTGTCTTTTAGATTTTTGTTGAAACGTAAGTGGCTTATTCTTCACATTTGTTAGCTGGATATGAAAAATAAAGGACTACTAAACGAATTCCCCATGTTTTGTAACAACGTTTTTATTAAGTATCCCAGGGGCTCCAGTGGCCATGTTGGAGGTGGCTGGGATGCCGGCGGGCGGCTGGCCGGAACCGACACGTGTGGCCAATTAGGGGGCCCCATATATGCAGGGCAGTACCGATACACAGTCTCTCCCTCTCCTCCATGTGTTTGAAAGTGAGACTCACTTTTTTTCTGATGTGGCGAGCTGCTGAAGGTATAATTATCTGCACATTGAGCTTTAGTTATGTATAGATGCTGACACATGTACATTTTATACATCATGGATGTCTTTATTTTTATACTGGGCGTTCTAATACTGTTAAGCCTCTGGCCCTTGCCTGTGTATTCCAAGGTATGCCTGTATCTTTAGGATACAATTGCCTTATGCAATGGCAAGGATAAATATGTTTAAAGACCTGATGATGATTTTTTTACATCTTATGATTGCAGACCCCATATATGGGACTAAACGTGTGAGCTTTATGGCTTGTTGACACTCCGCAGTGCAATATTGAGCATGCACATACTGCAGCTATACTGTCTGGCATGTCTTGCTTCCAAACATTTATATATTCTTGTTAGGGAAATAATCAAGCCTAGTTAAAAACCCCAATGTACATTGTATAGCACTCACAGAGGACACAGTTCTATTATGTATCATTGTATTTGTATACCTAGCCTTTATAGATCTAATAGCAGCTACCTTTTGAATGGATTGGGCACTATTAAGCCCTGACTGAACAAGCAGCATAGGCTCCTCACCACATCAAAAAGGTATTCTATTCCACTATGATTTAAATAACGATCTCAAGCTACAGTATCTCACAAAAGTAAGTACACCCTCACATTTTTGTAAATATTTTTTTATATCTTTTCATGTGACAACACTGAAGAAATGACACTTTGCTACAATGTAAAGTAGTGAGAGTACAGCTTGTATAACAGTGTAAATTTGCTGTCCCCTCAAAATAACTGAACACACAGCCATTAATGTCTAAACCGCTGGCAACAAAAGTGAGTACACCCCTAAGTGAAAATGTCCAAATTGGGCCCAAATTATGAATAATTTGTGTGGTCACCATTATTTTCCAGCACTGCCCTAAACCTCTTGGGCATGGGAGTTTAGTTTACTGGTGTTTATGTTGCTTAAAATAACATGTTAGGCTTTCTTGATTTACACCAAGCTAGTTATATGCAGAGCGCAAGTGCCACCTACTGTTCCCTTTCTGATATAGCTTTAGCTGTTTTGTGGTAGTTACATATTGTAATCTCTTAGAATGTGTTAATAAGGTTGTTAGGAACCAGTGCCTTCTGGGAGAATTCTCTAGAGGAAGAGAGTCAGCGACCATTTTACTAATCTACAGCAAGGCATGCTTCTCCAAATCTCTCGCCATCACCCCAGAGCAAGCTTAAAGACTGAGTTCTTATTATCCAATTCTGTATTATAGAACATTGTTTCTTTATTAAATGCAATTTTGTACTGATTGATATTTATTTTATCAATTTGTAGTTTCACCTGGCTTGTTCCAATAAATTTAAGATCAAAAGAAATATGGTATCTGGAGTTTATGGAGCAGGAAGGTTTAGCTCTCTGTCCTAGAGACAGAACAGCAACATTTTTGCTGACCTCTGAGGTGAAGAAAAGCTGACTTCGGAAGACTTTACAGCCCAGGGCTACGCAGTGTCCATACAATCAGATACCGTAGATGAAACAGGCCTTCAGCAGGTGAAGAAAGCAGCCAGGCTACTCAGAGACACGCTCTGTCACGCAGCATCCCCACACTGAACACTACAGCGGTCTCTACACAGCAGGACAGCTTCTCCACCGCAGCCATGTCTCACAGTCAAGCACCTTCTTACAAAACACAATCACAAACAAGCTCATCCAAGTCATCTGTCTCAAATGAAGCAGCAATTGCCTGTTTGAAAGCCAAAGCAACAAGGGCCAGACCCGCATTCGCAGACCAAGTGTTGCAGATGAGAAGAGAAAAGGCTCACCTTGATGCAGAAAAGGTGAAGCAGGAGCATGAGAGAAAGCAAGAGAGAATATGCATGGAGCAAGAGAGAGTACGCATGGAGAAAGAGAGAGAACGACATAAAGTATGCCTGGGAGCTGAACTAGCTCAGCAGGAGGCATCTCTGAAATGCAGCAGGCTATCCTAGAAGCTGACACGGAGAGCCTGGCAGCGGACAGAGAAACTTCTGCCGCCATTGCAGAAGCAGAAGCATTAGAAGCAGCTGCCTACGGTTAGTCAAGAGTAGGTAGCACTATATTGGGTCCAGAGGAGGACCACCAAGATTTCATACAGCGCACTTCAGATTATGTCTACTAGCACTCTAACCCAAGCAGTACCCCACAGCAAGAAATCGAATATGATGTTGGTGAGTCACATCAAGCAAAGCAGCAGGAGGCTATCATAGAATTCTGGACTCCATCTTTTTGCAAGTAGGAACTGCAAGGCTTACCCATGAATGCCTAGTGACCTTTATGGCAGAGGTCACATCCATCATTAATGCCAGACCTTTCACATCAATTTCAAGTGACTCTGAGGATCCAGTGATTCTCACACCTGCTATGTTACGCACTCAAAAGACTTGCCTTGTTGGTGCTCCATCTGGAGATTTTTGTGAAAGGGACCTTTACAAACGTCAGTGGAGACAAGTACAAACCCTTGCCAATACCTTCTGGAGTCGGTGGAGGAAACAATATATCTCCACTCTTCAACCAACTGCCAAGTGAGGACAAACATGTCCGTAAAGTTGAAGGCAAGATCTTCCAGTGGAATGAGGCCAAAATATTCCTAAGACTAGTGGCCGAACTTGTTCTGTTGCTTTCTGCAGAAGGCTTTGTTAGTGACATCACATGACATCAGACGGGGAGTATTCTACCTACTGGGCGTCTATTCAGTTTACTGGTGTTTATGTTGCATAAAATACCATGTCTGGTTTTCTTGATTTACACCAAGTTAGTTATTTGCAGAGCGTAGGCGCCACCTACTGTTCCCTTTCTGGTATAGCTTTGGCTGTTTTGTGGTAGTTACATATTGTAATCTCTTAGAATGGGTTAATAAAGTTGTTAGGAACCAGTGCCTTCTGGGAGAATTCTCTAGAGGAAGTGAGTAATCCACCATTTTAAGAATCTACCTCAAGGCACGCTTCTTCAAATCTCTCTCCATCACCCTGGAGCGAGCTTAAAAAGTGAGTTCTTGTTATACCATTCTGTATTGTAGAGCATTGTTTCTTTATTATATGCAATTTTGTACTGATTGATGTTTATTTTATCAATTTGTAGTTTCACCTGGCTTGTTCCAATAAATTTAAGATCAAAAGAAATATGGTATCTGGAGTTTATGGAGCAAGAAGGTTTAGCTCTCTGTCCTAGAGACAAAACAGTCCATCAGCTTTACCCTCAGCTTCTTTAGCAAGGCAGGGTCACCTTTTGAGGTGCGTTTGGGGGTCATTATCATGTTGGAATACTGCTCTCCAAAGGGAGGGGATCGTGCTCTGCTTTAGTATGTCACAGTGCATGTTGGCATTCATGGTTCCTTCAATGAACTGTAGCTCCCCAGTACCGGCAGCACTCACGCAGCCCCAGACCATGACACTCCCACCACCATGCTTGACTGTGGGCAAGACACACTTGTCTCTGTACTCCTCACCTGGTTGCCGGTACACACTCTTGACACCATCTGAACCAAATAAGTTTATCTTGGTCTCATCAGACCACAGGACATGGTTCCTGTAATCCATGTCCTTAGTCTGCTTGTCTTCAGAGCAAACTGTTTGTGGGCTTTCTTGTGCACCATCTTTAGAAGAGGTTTCCTTTTGGGACGACAGCCATGCAGACCAATTTGATGCAGTGTGCGGTGTATGGTCTGAGCACAGACAGGCTGACCCCCCACTCCTTCAACCTATGCAGCAATGCTGGCAGCACTCATTGACAACCTCTGGATATAACGCTGAGCCTGTGCACTCAACCTCTTTGGTCGACCAAGGCGAGGCCTGTTCTGAGTGGAACCTGTCCTGTTAAATGTGGATGTCCCACAGATGCTCAATAGGGTTTAGGTCTGGAGACATGCTTGGCCAGTCCATCACCTTTACCCTCAGCTTTTTTAGCAAGGCAGTGGTTGTCTTGGAGGTGTGTTTGGGGTCATGATCATGTTGGAAAACTGCCCTGCGGCCCAGTTTTCGAAGATAGGGGATCATGCTCTGCTTCAGTATGTCACAGTACATGTTGGCATTCATGGTTCCCTCAATTAACTGTAGCTCCCCAGTGCCAGCAGCACTCATGCAGCCCCAGACCATGACACTCCCACCACCATGTTTGAATGTAGGCAAGACACACTTATCTGTTTACTCCTCCCCTGGTTTCCGCCACACATGCTTGACACCATCTGAGCCAAATAAGTTTATCTTGTCCTCATCATACCACGGGACATGATTCCAGTTATCCATGTCCTTAGTCTGCTTGTCTTCAGCAAACTGTTTTGGGCTTTTTTGTGCATCATCTTTAGAAGAGGCTTCCTTCTGGGATGACAGCCATGCAGACTAAGCTTCTTTGGTTGACCATGGTGAGGCCTATTCTGAGTGGAACCTGTCCTGTTAAACCGCTGTATGGTCTTGGCCACCATGCTGCAGCTCAGTTTCAGGGTTTTGGCGATCTTCTTATAGTCTAGGCCATCTTTATGTAGAGCAACAATTCTTTTTTTCAGATCCTCAGAGAGTTTTTTGCCATGAGGTGCCATGTTGAACCTCCAGTGACCAGTATGAGAGAGTGGGAGCGATAACACCAAATTTAACACACCTGCTCCCCGTTCACACCTGAGACCTTGTAACTCTAACGAGTCACATGACACCGGGGAGCGAAAATGGCTACTTGGGCCCAATTTGGATATTTTCACTTAGGGGTGTACTCACTTTTGTTGCCAGCGATTTATACATTAATGGCTATGGGATGAGGACAGCAAATTTACACTGTTATACAAGCTGTACAGTCACTACTTTACATTGTAGCAAAGTGTCATTCCTTTAGTGTTGTCACATGAAAAGATATAATAAAGTATTTACAAGAAATGCGAGGGGTGTACTCACTTTTGTGAGATACTACCTATATGTATTGGGGACACTGGTCCATTGAATGCATTGTGGGAGTTTTTTGCCCTCAGCCTTGCTGGCAGACTGGGCTCCCCGTTTTGCAGATCTGAGCACATAGTGGTGACCATGTTGATGCAATGGGTATAAGTATGAACTGTTTTAAAAAGTAATTTGCTGATAATTGTTATTCTACCTAGATTGCATGCTGTACAAATTTTGGATCAATGGCTCCTGAAGAAGTGGACTAGGTCCAGGAAATGCTTTGAGTATTAAAGACTACTATATGTGGACAGAGATACATTATATTTTTCTTTGCTGATCTTTTTATGTTTTTTTGTATTGTACTATTGTTAAAAAAATTCTATGTAACAGTAATATATATTCCAATTTAAAATGAATTGATACAATTTATTTTTTATATAAAATAATTGTTGTGCCTCAAAAGTCCAATGTTGGTATTACACTATGCCCTCAGACGCTTGACTTCCTATAAAGATGTGGCAATGAACATTCTATTCAATTATTTTTATGGGGTTTCTGCTAAGTATTTGAGCACAGTCACCATACCTAACTATATTGGTTGGTCTTGTTTCAAGAGCACTGGAAAGAATCAAGAGGCACTGTATGCAGCGCATGCACAGTTTACACAGTACAGAGTAAATGAGGGAAAGATGCAGCGCACACACACTATCACAGTGAGACCAAAGTGAGTAAATGACCTTATAGGGCTTCACACGCACCATGTCTCTGTGCCTTCAATACAGCACCAGCCATCCTTAACAGCGAAAGCTCTTGTTGTGGTTGTCCCTTTAGTGCATTTAAAAGAGAGCTACCTATATGCTCTTCATCTGCAGACAGCACAGGAACCAGTGAACTCAGCATTTGAAAAGTAGAATGTAGTGCTGGGGGAAGGAATGGAGTGTGCAGGCCTAAGAATGGTACCCATTAGGGTAACATAGGAAGGAGCCAATAGTCAAGTACAAAATCAGAGATTTTGTGAGATCAGTAAATAGAAAATGTCAGTAAACAGAAAAGAAGAAGCAAAAAGTGATACACAGTAGAAAAGAAATAAAAAAAATAGAAATGATTTGTTAAAACATAATTAAGAAATACATATTAACTATAAAATGTTTGGCTTTACTGCATTCATTTTACAAAATGTACATGGAGAAAATTATGGGATCATGGATAATAGAAATTGCTGTAGCTCTTGCTGATCATTCTTGCTGGCTGCTGTATCATAGTAAAAATGTATATGTCAATAATCTGCTGTACTATATATTATTTGTAAGGAATATTTAAGGCTTCCATAATCATTTTTTGTCAATCCTTTACTATTTGCAAAATGTAGGATACAAATATATAAATATATATATATATATATATATATATATATATATATATATATATATATATTTATTTCTGTTCTTATTTTGCAGATGCTTTCCAGGATGGTGGATAATTTCTTTTCCAGGATTTTTTTGGCTTCTAAATCTTTGTTATGTCTCTATCTTTCCTTTACTAGCTTCTAAATATGTGTTTTTTTAATAATGGAAATAGAAACAGAAAACATATCATAGACTTGCAATCTGATAAGATGGGTAAATATGTGTGTTACCTGGTTTGGACAATGGCATGACTCGAGGTAGGAGGCGTCTAGAGGAGCGCAAGGGACTGTGAATGAGAGAGTTTTTTGTTTTTCATAAGTTGCAGGTGGTATTTCATTCTCTGCAATGATGCACAGTTATCATAAAATACAGTAGTTATTTCCCAAAAACATGTACTGAAGAAATATGGTGGCTGGCATTCTGAACCTCTTCTTCATAAAATGCTAATTATTTGGCTGGCATGCTCAGGGATGGCCCAAGACATTGTGCTGCCTGGGTCCAAGAATGAAATGCTGCCCCCCCCAAAAAAAAATCACGCCCACCAAAAGGCCCCTACATCCATTATTTTATATCATGATAATTAAAACTAAAATTAAAATTATCAGGAAGTCAGATTTACATGCAGCAGCACCATGTCTATATGCAAAATCATATGACATACCATTATGCTCAATGCCCAAGGGGCGGGCTAGGGTAGTATAGCGGCAGGCTAAGGCAGCATGTAGACAGGCTAGGGTAGTATATGGACAGGCTAGGGTAGTATATGGACAGGCTAGGGCAGTATAGGGGTGGGCTAGGGTAGTATAGGGGCAGACGGAGTGGCTCGGGGGGCAGTTGTCATCATGACACACAAAACTGCTGTAAAAAAAATCATGGTCGTCAATTTGTTGGGTAAACAGAAGAGAAGGAGAGGTGACCATGGTTCAGTCTGCTGCCCCTCTCAAAGTGCTGCCTGGGTCCAATGCACCCACTGGGACCCATGGTAGGGCTGGCCCTGGGCATGCTCATTTAATGGCTTTAATATTTTCTGAGGCATGGGTCTGGTACAATTTTGTAGATTAGGAGACTTCCCTCTGACTTTCTAGTCTGCATGCTTATTTTGGTTCAGTGTATAGAAAGTATTGAAGACAGGTACAGCCAAGGAACTGGTACTTTTTGCAGTAGCAACCACCATGTTTCTTTAAGTACAGGTGTCCTTTAGTAATCGTGTGATTTCTCATAGGGGCGTATTTATAAAGCAGTGAATATGACAGTCACTAAACATTCACTGCTGGGGTAACTTTGTAGTGAATGTGTTTTAAATGACAGTGATTGACTCACCTGCAATGAATGTTTGGTGAAAGTTGCATTCACTACATTATAAACCATCCCTGAACTGTTAATCTGTTTCCTGATTTTTCATATTAGGCTGAATTCACTAAGCTAGAAAGATCACCAATTGCCAAAATGAATGTAATTTCTAGCAGAGAGAGCTAAGAAGAGTAGAAAACAAGACATGTAGAAAATAAACTATTTTATGTCAAATAACATCTGCCTTATATCTTAATAAACTCAGCATAGCACATGCTCTTTCATTATTTATAATACACTACGCATAAACAGACCCTGCTACTGACTGTCTAGTATTATCTTTACATCGCAGCACTATGTATCATTTACCTTAACACATCTTTGCAAAGGGGAGGGAATGGGTGCTGTTGATAATGCCCAAACACTTCAAAGACTATTGGCTGCGTCTTCACATACTCCACAAAGGATTGCGTCACTTCCACAGCAATCTGCCAAAGGGGTAATAACAGAACACATTGACGTATCAGACAAAGGAAACAAATGTATACCCTATACACACACAAACATTATGTAGAAGTAAACCTGAGTCCAGAAAGATAGAATTAAGAACTATTTGTATATTTAAAGTGACATCTTTGCGGCAGCCTGCAAGTCTACCGGCACTACAGCAAATTCTGTGTCATTCTGATTGAGTAGAGCTGTCAAACTTTCTGGCATGAGTTTGTTGGAATTAGAGATGCACCAATACCGGTATCGGTATATAGCATTTTCGAGAGTATTGGTACTTGCGAAAATGCTCCTGATCCCAGAAGCCGATACCGGAAGTGACGTTGCTTGGGAGCAGACCGCCTCTTCCTCCCCTCTGGCGCTGTGTCTATCGATTTCATGACCGGACGGCGTTAGCACGCTTCATCGTACCGAGGAACCTTTCTCGTCAGACCGGCATTCTTAGAAGTCAGCACGGGCTATTTTTGGGGAGTCAAAAGTACATTCAGGCAGGCCTGTCGACATGCCCACTGTCACTTCAGACACCAAGGAAGACGCTCCTGACTTGTGAGGAGGGAGAGGCCTGGAACGAGGCAGGTGAGAGCTGCTGGATACCATGGACTAGTACCCTATGTACTTTGTGTGTGCTGTGTACACCGGGGTGAGGGGTACCACCCACACCAAGGGTGTAGGCTTGGGCTGACTTTCTTCTAATGAGTTTTATTTCATATTATTTTCATGTGTCTCCTGCACCATGCAGTCTCTGGCTGTCTCCTGCACCACATAGTCTCTCTCTGTCTCCTGTACCATGTAGTCTCTGGCTGTCTCCTGTACCATGCAGTCTCTGGCTGTCTTCTGTACCATGAAGTCTCTGGCTGTCTTCTGCACCATGCAGTCTCTGGCTGTCTCCTGCACCATGTAGTCTCTGACTGTCTCCTGCACCATGTCATCTCTGGCTGTCTCCTGCACCATGTCATCTCTGGCTGTCTCCTGCACCATGTCATCTCTGGCTGTCTCCTGCACAATGTAGTCTCTGGCTGTCTCCAAAACTATGCAGTCTCTGGCTGTCTCCTGCACCATGTAGTCTCTGGCTGTCTCCTGCACCATGTAGTCTCTGGCTGTCTCCTACACCATGCAGTCTCTGGCTGTCTTCTGTACCATGCAGTCTCTGGCTGTCTCCTGTACCATGCAGTCTCTGGCTGTCTCCTGTACCATGCAGTCTCTGCCTGTCTCCTGCCCCATGTAGTCTCTGGCTGTCTCCTGTACCATGCAGTCTCTAGCTGTCTCTTGCACCATGCAGTCTCTAACTGTCTCCTGCACCATGCAGTCTCTGGCTGTCACCTGTACCATGCAGTCCCTGGCTGTCTCCTGTACCATGCAGTCTCTGGCTGTCTCCTGTACCATGCAGTCTCTGGCCGTCTCCTGTACCATGCAGTCTCTGGCTGTCTCCTGAACCATGCCTGCAGTCTCTGGCTGTCTCCAGTACCATGCCTGCAGTCTCTGGCTGTCTCCAGTGCCATGCCTGCAGTCTCTGTCTGTCTCCTGTACCATGCCTGCAGTCTCTGGCTGTCTCCTGCACCATGCCTACAGTCTCTGGCTGTCTCCTATACCATACAGTCTCTGGCTGTCTCCTATAACATGCCTACAGTCTCTGGCTGTCTCCTGTACCATGCCTGCAGTCAATGCTGTCACTTATGCCTGTTGCCTCCCTCTTCCCTTCTCCAGCTGTCACCTCTGCCCCCATGTCTCCCAATAACCCTCCTATCCCTATCCTATTCCCCCCCAGCAATCACAGCCTTTTCCATCCCAACTCTCCCACCCCACAATCCCTATTTCACCCCTCCCTCAACTACCGTGTCCTCACTTACCCTCTACTCCCACACTGCCTTCATCCAAATCCCTAACAACCACCCCCCCCCGCCTCCACCTCCCAAACCACCCCTCTTCATAGGCGACAGGTATCTGTAATTGGTATCGGCGACTACCTGAGGTAAAGTATCGGTACTCATACTCGGTGGTAAAAAAGTGGTATTGGTACATCCCTAGTTGGAATGTAGATGCCAGGTGAAATTGATCCTGCGGAGTTAGCTGTGTGTAATAGGCTGCTCTAACAGGTGATATTGATACCAAGTAGTGCTGGAGACTGGTCACTGAGGGATACTGGGAAGTGAGATGCGTGTTGGGGTGCAGATCTCACTGATGAAGTGGATAATGGTGGAGTGAACTGTCTGTGCTTGCATGCAGGTCTTACTAGAGACATAGATACTAAAAAGGGAGTTGTGTGTACTGTAGCTTAGAATCCTTCAGTAAGAGCAAAAAAATGTCAATCTCCTTGAACACTTTTAGTAAGGCATATACAATCACAGATATGCTCATGAGTGTGTTGAATGGTGGGCATGTCTTACATTTTGAACATGGTAGAAGCCCAGTGGGGGTCCGCGGCCCGTGTTTTTTAAAGGTTCCGTTGAAAATGCCTCATCATGACGATGGATGAAACTGAAAAGTAAAATGTACATTGCAGCTGAGGATTTTGTCCATTCTCAGAAAAAATCACACACTCAATCACCAGGAAAGAAACGTACCTCTTAACAATGTAAGGGATCATTTTATCAACTTTATGTGGCCAGTAAGTATACTAAAATCTGGCTGTGCCAATTAAGCATAAATATATGACATTTAACTGATATATTTTAACAACAGCTGATAAGAAATGTTTGTATGCACCATTATCAAAAAACATAATATATGTGATTATGGTGATGTCTGTACTGCTGGGAGGAACAGACTATATGACAAGCAGGGCTATTTGTTCTGATATAGAAACAGACAAGTGTATTCAGGACATAGAGTCACTAACTTGAACTGGCAGAATATGTCCGCATATTCTGGAGGGATGCTTGAGGCTTGCAAGACAGTCACTCTAAAGGTGAAAATACTGCCCAGTTTCAGGGGATGTCCACCTCCATCACACAGGTCCAGAGAAGCCTTAATCGGGCTGTCAAGTAGAGCAGCTTGCTGAGAGGCTGGAAGAGAAAAAAAGTGCACTGATTAGGTATTCCTGCTATGCATATACATGCCTGGTATGCAAATAAGAAACATAGGAATAAACAGTGAGGAGATATATTGCTTACAGGGACACAACAGCAATCAAACACTTTTTAGTGTAGAGTAAGAGAAGGCTGGAGAGATACCCTATATGCTAGTGTAGCCATGTCCCCATAGGGCTGACTGGAAGTAGTGGTTCACCTGTTCACAACTGCCCTCAATCACACTCCTAGCGCATCCAGAAGCAGAAAACCGACTGGTCCTTTGTTTTTGTGTTTTATTTGGGGATTTAACTTGCATGGGGAAAGGGGTGGTTCTCCAGTTTATACACTTCTCCAACTTCACTCCAACACACTTCTTGCTTCTCCGACAACTCCTGGTTCCTCTCTCCTGCACAACTCTTACTCAGCACAGGTGAGACCTGGAAGAATATTTACAAGGTCTCCAAACTGTCTTCTTCGGCTTAGCTAGCACATGTGAGACCTAGTGTAAATTTACCCGGTCTCCAGACCACCCTTTGCAGGTAAGGGGTGGAGGTTCCCCTTGTGTAGAAAGTTAATTCATTGGTGCTAGCTAGCCACGATGGACTCCCAGCCCATCTACACACTGCCCATGACACCAAGTCCCAGTCTCTTCCTGCACCTCTTCCAGATTGTCTTCCTCCCCATCTGCATTGTGCATCTCCACTTCCCTGGGCTGTGTCACTCACCGACAACCGGTGGACTTCTCCTGGAGACCTCTCTGAAGTACACTTGTCCCGCTGTCCTCTGCTTGCTCTCTCATGTGCCTCTTTCAGAATCTCTAACCTTCTGGATACATTTGAGCCCCAGGCCGAGGTCACCTCTCCATACTGGGGACTCCCTCAATGCCCCAACAGCCTCAGTACCTTGTCTCCATCTCCAAAATTCCACCCGAACTCTCCTCCCTCTCAGGGCTGACCCAGGCTATTTGAGAAGGCCTGCCCCCTGCCAATCCAGATCGGGGATTGGTCAGGGCTGCCCAAAGGCCCAGGTAGCTCCATCTCACTCCCCATTTCTAGAATATTCTAGAAACCAGAGGGATTGACTCACCAAGAGGTGTCACTACCCACAGTCAACCCACCTCCCTGGGCCACTCCCCTGCCCAGAACAAAAACAAACAGGCCTAGCAATAGCTAGGCCTGCCTACATTTTGCATACTCTGACAAAAAATCTCACACTAAGCACATACCTAAGGTAGAGGGCACTACATTAGGTTCATTTTGCTGACCATGTTTCGTGTTAACTCATATTTAGAGTGTAACTTGTAACATGGTCACAGTCTGCAGCCTCCACCCTCAAGCCAACCCTCCACTTACAGAATCAGGGGATTCTTTTCCCCGCTAGTTTCTGTCATATTTGAATTTAGGTGTGTGTGACTTTGTCTGTACAGCTGCATCATTCATTCACAGAAACCTTTGTTTGCAGCAGAGGGACTCAAAGTTCTCAGTGGTCCATTGTTTCTTCCTCCCGCTTCGTAACTGAAGGTCCATACCTCAGTATGGACCTGAGCTGGAGGAAGGGTCTGCAGAAACCAGATCATTGCCCTGTGATGCACTAATCGCGGTTGCTATGCTTGGCAAGCACCAATGCAAAAAAAAAAAAAACACATGCACAATTTTGCTTTTGGAAATATGAATGCAATTATTATTTTTTTTGCAAAAGGTGCAATTTTCCTTCACTCCTTGTCTACCACGGTGTCTTGGAAATACGCAGCATAGGGCGTGCGTGTGTGTGTGTAAAGATAAATTGCTTCACACAAGAAAGGTATTACCACAAACATCAGAGTGAGAGCAATAATTCTAGGGCCATAATTCATGGTTAACTCAAAACGAATAACCTCTCAAGGTGTTTAATCAGTTCACACCCATGACAATTCTGACATACCTCCCCTACATGTAAAAATCAGTATTTTTTTGCTAGAAAATTACTTAGAACCCCAAACACTGTGCATTTTTTTAGCAGAAACCCTAGAGAATAAAATGGGGGATGTTGCAAATTTTTATGTCACATGTCACTATGTATTTGTGCAGCGGTATTTCAAATGCAATTTTTTGGGGAAAAAATAGACTTTAATTTTTTTGCACACAAACACTATATAATACCAAGTTTTTTGTTAAAATATAAAATATAATGTTACGCTGAGTAAAAAGCTGTCACATGTTAAAACATGTCACGCTTTAAAATTGCGCGTGCCCGTGTAACGGCGGCAAACTACTGTACCTAGAAATCTCTTAGCGACGCTTTAAAGGTCTTCACAGGTTGCCAGTTTAGAGTTACACAAGAGGTCTGGAGCTAAAACTATTGCTATCATTCCAACGTTCAAGGGGATACCTGACATGTGTGGTGCAATCAACGTTTACATATGCATGCGAGACTTAGGTATGCACTCACATTTACAGGGGATGGGCGCTTTAAATTCATTTTTATTATTTATTTTAATCAAAACTTTTATGTTTACACTGTCTCTTTGCCTTTTTTTTAAATCAACTTTATTGCTTTCACAAGGGATGAACAACATCTTTATGGAGAGATCTGGGGTCTATCAGACCCCAAATTTCTCCTGCGGGCTCCAATGCAGCTGATCAGACACAGATGACACCGGTAATGGCCAGGTAAAAAAAAGGTTTCCCGGGCTCCCCAATTGGACAACAGTGCCCAAGAAAGGTGGCACTGCCACCGCAGAACTGATCGAGTGGATGTCCAGCCACTCATACCACTTCTAGTAAAGAAGGAATCTCCGGCTGAAAAATTTCATATGATGTCATATGATGTCATACGGGCAGGAAGTGGTTAATACATTGCCTATAAGGAAATTTTGGTGCCATTGTTTTTTGGAATTTCAAGGGCACCACAATTTTAAGGCTTGACATGTTCCCTATCCCTTTACTCAACATGTCTCCATCTTTTATATTATACCAAAATTTGGGGTATTATATTGTGTTTGTTTGTACTAAAATTCACTGTGGTGTTTTATTTTCCTAAAAATGTGCATTTGAAATAGCTGCGCAAATGTCATGCAAGGTAAGAAAATTTGCAACTGCCACTGTTTTATTCTACAGGACTTCTGTTTTCATTAAATATATAACTGTTTGGAGGGTTAAATTAATTTATAGCAAAAAATGCCAATTTTAACAAGAGTGTTACAGAATTATGCACTACGTAATCTATTACATAGAAACAATAACATAAGACATTTTGCAGGCTAAGCCAACCATTCTAATTCAAAGGCAACCTGTTGAAATAGAAATATGAGAGCTGCAATTGTTGATTGGTGTTTAAAGTTGCATGCTCTGAGACTGTCAAAATGTATTACTCTTTCACTTTTTAGTGAGCCTATGTGTACATGTTGCCAATGAAGTAAGGACTCCGGATGTCTATACTTGTTGCAGACCAGTGACATATCAGAAGGTGGTCACACATGCAGACACGTCAGTCTGCTAGCTACCAGAGAGGCGAGGGTTGATATTAGTATAGTAAAAGGTTTTCTATGTTGTCCCATTCATCATATCTCCTGCCAGTGGCGGCCAGCAGCATCAATCAATAATCAATCACAGACATAAGATCATCACCCAGTCTGGTAACAATAACCAGAACATGAGACTGTCGTCCCACATATACAGTAAACTCAGTTAGGTTTATGCAAGAAATTTAACATCCCATTAAGCCATTGGGTTACTTATGATTGGTTACTTACCCCATTGTTTAGCTTCACATCCTGTCTAAGGATGACTCTTAGGGGGAGATTTACTAAAACAGGAGAGTGCAAAATCTGGTGCAGCTCTGCATAGAAGCCAATCAGCTTCCAGGTTTTTCTTGTCAAAGCTTAATTGAACAAGCAGAAGATAGAAGCTGATTGGCTACCATGCACAGCTACACCAGATTTTGCACTCTCCACTTTTAGTATATCAGTCCCTTAGAGCTAAGAGTCAGAAGTGAGAGATCTCCTGAGGTGCAATAGTTCTGCCCTGTCAACTGCTTGATGATAACACACACTATATTCCAGCTTCTACATAGGTGTTACATTTTCAAACACATAGGGGTTGATTTACTAAAGGAAAATAGACTGTGCACTTTGCACAGTCTAAATTTTCAAACACATAGGGGTTGATTTACTAAAGGAAAATAGACTGTGCACTTTGCAAAGTGCAGTTGCACCCTGCAAGTGCAGTTGCTCCAGAGCTTAGTAAATGAGCAGAAGTTCTGCTGACTTCCAACATCCAATCATGTGCAAGCAAAAATGCTGTTTTCCTTTTTATTTCCCTTGCACATGATTGGGTATTCTTTGCAAAGTGAAGCCTCATTTACTAAGCTCTTGTGCAACTGCACTTGCAGAGTGCAACGTCACTTTGCAAAGTGCACAGTCTATTTGCCTATAGTAAATCAACCCCATAAATCTCTAGCAGATTACATTCCTTTTACCTTTCATGTGATCTGGTTATGCACACTCAAGAAAGTGCATGTTATCAGCATGGGTCAGGCAGTTAGCAGAGCAGCAACACATCCTCAGTCAGAGTAAGGTAAGATAAATAAGAGGGGGATTAAAAGTCCTAACTAGGTAAGCCTGAACATTTATTCAAATATAAGACTGAATAGTCAGATCCTTGTACAAACCCAGTTGTGACAGGTTGCCTTTAAGTAGTAATGGAATGATGATAACAACCCCAGGGCTTGCATCTTTAAAAACAAGTTGGCAGCAGCAGCTCCCATGCTTTAATGTTAACAGGTTCCCTTTATTTTCTGCTGCTTTCTGACTACTGCAGAAAGCATTAGTGGCAATGATTCTTTAATGTCTTTGTGCAGTACTGATAAAACACACACATTTCACTTACGTGCACAAGTGTTATTGTTAACCTCATCAGCACTTGGGCCACTGTCTGGATTCTGGCCCTGTCCCCCTTCCACTATTCGGAGTTCTTCCTGCGATGTACCAGAGCGTGTCATTCCTGCACAGGTCTCAGCCTGGAACTGAATCACAGAGGCATATAGAAAGGGAACATCCAATTTAATGACAAACTTCAAGCTATTTGTCAGATGCTACATACATTTAGTGCATTAACGTAAAAAAAAAATCTGCCACTATATAGAAAAATACAGTAAACTACAGTACAAAAAATTACAATTTATTTCTAAAAAGATGGATCATAAAATGGAATTCACCTTTTACTATATTTCTCAAGTGATTATTTCACAAGTTTCCATTAGGATGCCTGGACTATGGGATTAAAGTGAATAAAGGGTATGTTAGGCCGATTAACCAATTAGAATGCTGTTAGTCTGCTGCCAGCACAAAAAAAAATTATGACAGAAATTTCCCAGACTATGTTTTTTTTTCTAACATCTGCTAAAATAAAACCTTACAACCTGAGAGGAATGTTTTACATTTTGTTTTGTTTGCCGATTTTAACAAATCAAAATATGGTTTACCAACAAAACTGCAAATGTCCTGATGCTGGCATTTAAATTGAAATTTCTGAGTTCTTGCAATTTGTTTGGGCCCTCAATTGTCCTATACCTTTTCTCACCATTCCCAAATTGAGAGGTGGGGTTGCGTTCCCAGACCCTCTGATATATTACCAGGCTATTTTGCACATTGGCATGGTGTAGCGATGAGCACAAGCCATGGTTATCCCTTGAACAATAATGTTCTGACATCCTTTTGTGTTGCCCGCCCTGGGTTCTGGCAGAATTTGATCCCTGATTTTAAGTCTGACCCACCATAGGCCTGAATCTCAGGGCTCTCATGCTGAGCCATGGGGCAGCTAGCCTCATCTCAGACATCTCCTGTCTGTACCCAGTTTTCATAATTTTTTCTTTGTTCTCAAAAGGGGATATGCTATCATCCAGAGTCACCCTTTGAACACCTTCAGGCACACATGGTTCCACTGGACACTTTTCACATGCACTCATTGATAGCTGGTGAAACTAGTGCTTCTGGAATTTACCTTATTTGTCTTCTTACGACATCCGGGGACCTCCTCTTCCTCCCTCCTATTTGATCTTTCCCTTCCCCTCCTCCTCTTCCTTCTCCAAACCCCCAACTTTTTTTTTTTTGCTCTCTTTTCTCTTCTTCTTCCCATGTCTGATATTTCCATCCGTGCTCCAGTTCTGCTTTATGGTTCCTTTTATTTCATAAAAGAACTGAGAGGGAGCCATGCCACCAACTGACCTATCTGTAATTGCTGTTGTAGTATACTTGCTGTGTCACATGTTTCTGAGATGTTTCATTTCACTAGTATCATCTACATGCATCTACATGCATTTGAATTATTGCGTGTGTGTGTGTGTGTGTATATATAATATGTTGGTGGGTTTGTGCTTGCTTTTCTGTCCTTTTTCAAAAACTGCATAAATAAGGAATTTAAAAAAGAAATAAAGTTGATATTCCATCCTAAAATTATCCTAGTTTGAAAAAGGGTTAGGGCCTATGTTGGGTTTTAAAACTGGTGTCTATTTATGGAAGACTATTTTTTTTTTTATTCTGCTCTGATGACATTAGTCACTAGAACAGAGAATAAAGGGGAAAGCCAAAGGTTTAAAAAAATTACCAAAGGGGACACCTATTACAGTATATAGTGGGATTTCACCGAATTTTGGGCAGATTTATTCTTACTTCCTGTTGCTTCACCAGGATAGGAACCGAGAGGAAATACATTCAATTGGGGCACGGAGAGCTATACATGCCTGAGTTAGGTTGTGACCCTTCTACATAAACAGTTGCTGGAGCTCAATAGAACATGAAATAATTCTGTAATCTGAAATTTATTTCATTCTAATCTTATCATATTGTATGTAAATGATGCTGAACTTCATGATTGTTTGGATCATCCACTATAGAAGCTGCATACCCCTCATCCATGAAGTCTTAGAAATTTGATGGTAATTTTAAGGCATTTTCCTCTAAAATGAAGAGCTATCCCTATGACAAATACCTTGCACGCCTGGCACAGATAGAGTAGACCAGAATTTGGGTTCTCAAGCCAAGAGTCTATTGGTTGAACTAGATGGTCTTTTTTCAACCTGACTAACTATGTAACTATAATACTGTACATGGCCATTGAGTAGCAAGAATTTCTAAATAACACTTGTTATTTTTATCTCAAAGCAATGCACTACGTTTAGCCAATTCTTTGCTTTGTAACAAACAATAAGTTCAGAGTAAATAACTGGTCAGTTGCTACTGCCTACTACTTCATCTTACCAACCCATGTAAGCAATCATTTATATATTGAGGAGTAAGAGTAAAAGGTGACAAAGAGTTATCACATAATATTTTTATTTGAACTCATGAATTAGGAATCTGAAGGCCCGTACACACGGTACAATTATCGGCGGAAAAAAAGTTGTACGACAGCCTTTTGCCCGATAATCCGACCGTTAGTACGCACGATTCGACAGCCAATTTTCAATTATCGTCCAACAGAAGTTGTCTGAGAAGACTAGAAAACTTTTGTCTGCCAACAAGGTGCCGGCCAATTTTCGGCTCGTGTGTACAGAAGTTGGCCAAACAAAAGTTGTAAGTGCAAATACACATGTTCGGAATCCAGGAAGTGTTCGGTCGTGTAAACCTGCGTTCCTAATTGACAAATCACATTCACCTGTACTTCCTCTTTATACGCTCATAACACGTCACTATGTTCACCTTTGTCGGACGATTCGTTGACTACCGCCAGTACGCTAGACAAAATCACAGACAGCCAATTTTGAAAAAAGTTGGACGTGCGGTCATACGATAATCGCATTGTGTGTGTGAGGCTTAAAGGTGTTGTGCTCAAACAACCAATCAACCTCTATCTTCTGTATTTTAGTATGCCACCAAAATATGAAAAGGATAATCTAACTGGTTGCTATACCCAAAGAAGCACACAGTCTTATGTCTAGAATGGAGCTATACAGTATACTGTATATCTATAAATGAAGGTTTAGATATGTTTTCTCACCTTTTGGAAATGTTGGTCATCAAAAGAGATTTTAGCTGTTCCAGACTGTCTGACTCCTGAGCCATAATCAGGAGCTTCCTCATCAGCTACAACAAATAAATAATGTTGGGTCATATCCACATACGCAGTCTAATAATGTATCTTGATTGTATACAATATTTTAAACATATAACAAAAATATGTTGTCAAAAAGTATGACACAGGCTCTATTTTCCCACTAGAGGAATCTTCATCAGTATAGGAAATATATGTGCAGAGAAAATACATTTTGCCTAGCCTGCAAAGTAATGTTGCTTGCAGCAATCTGCATAAATAATGGCTGGATTATAAGATACCCTTCTTTTAAAAATGGAGTGAAACAGAGGTTACTTATTCATGTTTTTATCATCATTAGGATATAATAAAACGTTCAAGAATCCCAAAATGTTTACCAGCGCAATCCATGTGAATGCTTATTGCTGATGTTCCTTCACAGTTTGTGCATTTTTGGAACAGCATAATGTAAACTTACATTTCATACATGGTAGGGCCATACACTTACAGAACAGCTGTCAGAACAGATTTGCCCTAGTATTCTAGTTGTATGTTCCAGGTGTAATGACGCATAGTGGGAAGACTGTCTTTCAGTCTCTTTAACTTGGCCTTGGCATGTTTTATGCGCCTATGACTTTAATTAATTTGTTAGTTTGATACTAAGGCTAGCCAGTAGACTGAGGTAGGAGGGGGATAGCTTCAAACAGTTATGTAATATAATCGTACATAAATTATTATTTTTTACCATTAAATTAGATTTTCTATATTTAATGTAGCTCACTGTTCCTTTTCTCTGAATGTAGCTCAAAACACAAAAAAACCTAAGGACTCTGCAGGCATCTCTACTGTACCCAGTATGTACCCTCTTCTATACCTATTCAAGGTATAAAATATATGTGCCCCATAAAATCAATTTGAAATCCACAACTGTCATAATTTCTCTTGTTCATATTAATCTGAATCTGACAGAACACAACAATTAAAATGTATGCATTGCACATAAGTAAGAAGTCAACAGATGCATGTTTGGATATGTACTAATATGATTATTTAGCAATAGTAGTAGCTGTATGCAACTGTTTGTATCAAAGCATTAAATTAAAGGTAGACATACATGCAAGCCTACAGGTAGGTATAAATAACGGAAAACATCTCACCAGAAATGGCTTGAACAGCAACTCGAAGGAATCCTTTCACTTCCCCTTTCTCACTTACAATGGCGACTCGATGGACCAGGGGCACAGAATACAGCAAGTTACTCAGGTAGACAAAGGCCCTGCAGAGGGGGAGATAGGTTACAGGGGGAGAGATAGGGACAGAAAAAGAAGAGAGAGGGCAGTGAAGGGAAGTGTAATGAGAACAGGTGGGAGTGGTAGAGAAAATTGATAGGAGAAAATGAAGAAAGTATTGAAAGGTGAAAACACAAAAAATGAAAAACAGATTTTTGAAGAAAAGGGATAGGGGAGATGAAAGAAGGTGAAGAAAAACAAGAGAGAATAGGTCAGGACACACGCAGAAATACTTTAGTTGAAGGGGTACAGCTCACACCACAATAAGAGCTGCCAAGCCAAAGAAAACATATGTGGGTGGTCAGCCACGAGCAGCCGAGGAGTGAGTGGGTCAGCCACAGCAGGGGGACAAGGGATAATGGGATGGAGAAACAAACTGGGTGGAGAACAAGGGAAGGAACTGCGAAGGTGAGGGAGGGTTGGAGGCAGTGAGGAGGGCCAGCTTGTGGACCCTTGTGTTCTGTGTGAAGGAAAAGGCCAGCAGCAGAGCAATAAAGGTGTATGGGTGTGCCGGCCAAAACCTGAAACAAATCAAATGAAAATAGAACAAGGCAAAAAGAAACAGAGAAACAGAGAAGGAGCCAGCTCTTTCCTCATACTGGTGGAAAAAAAGAATCCTCACAATGCTACCAAACCTTCTTTTTGGTAGATTAATGTTACAGAGTTACATAGTTGGTAAGGTTGAATAAAGACAATAGTCCATCCAGTTCAACCTTTGTAAAGTTAATAAATATTCTGAAGATAACAACCCTGACAGTGCACTACCAACCAAGAAGAAAATAATAAAACAGAGCTATAATTTTGGCACCTTAACAAAACAGGCGGTTACAGATGTTTGCTATGCATATATTTAGGTATTTCACAGAATGAATTAACATGCTATGCAGTACAGACTGCAATCCCTATATGTGTGTATCCCCTATTCAACTCTCATTTTGCTGCAGCTGGAAATTGTAAAGAACAAAGACCATACGCGTGCCGGCTGACATATGTAGATGGGTAAACATGTATAATATGAGTAAAATCATCTAAAACTTCACATGTTCCTTTACTTATTACAAGGACTGTCAAGTATGCAAACAACAAAATAAAATGAAGGAGCCCTAATTAAGGTACACCTTTTGTTTATAGGTATAAGAGACAATTCTTTCATAGTGAGGAGAGTAATGTATTATTAACATTCTAAGTCTGACTATGCTTTGTAGTGAACATTATCATGTTTAAAAACCTTCAAACTTCTTCCAAGCTTGTTATATCTGGTGGGCTCCAATGGTGAAATGTATACCTTGCCCTGCCCAGTTTTTGCAGCCTTTTAATGAGGTCCCACTGCCTTGCAGAAAGAACCGGACTTCTGTTGCTTTAGTTGGTGGAGTGGGACTGTACATTAGAAAGGGAGACAGTAAAAGTTTTGCCCTAATGAGCTTCAGAGACATTTTAGATCTAAAGGAGATCTCAAGAACCGCAGGAGTTATACTCTGGAGCTGATTTATGTATTCTATGCGGCTTGTATATTTAGTAAGCATGCTTGACTCCTAGGGGATGTGTGGAAAGATGCCCACATTCCTAAACACAATTTTTGTACACAACCCTCTTAGTTGGTACTTTATAGGGCATGGATTCCACAAAGAAAATTGATTTAAAAAAGTATCATATTTTATTAACAACAGCTAAAATAGCTAAAAACAGGGGGTTACGCTGACCCCATAGACATAGATACAATAATGCATTAATAGTGTCATGATAGTAGTACATATATCAAAAAGACAAAACCACTTTTAGCTGTTTTTAGCTATTTTAGCTGTGTTGTTAATAAAATATGAGACTTTTTAAAATCAATTTTCTTTGTGGAATCCATGCCCTAAAAAATCTATGTGGCTTGTAGCTCATAAGCAATCTAAACCGAATAAATTTCCTCCTAATGCAAAGTTCTATATTGTAGGAGCCTGTATTGCATGCTGTCTTGTATTTACTTGTGTGACAAACTTTAATAAAACTGTTAACTGAAAAAAAAAGTTTTGCCACTAAAATGCCCATAAAATTTAATCAGCCAGTGGACGGTCCGGTCCCTCTGTAACTGAAATACCAGTTTACTGATCAGGAAGTAATATAACGCCCTTGTAATATTACATAATTAAATCCGACAGCCAGACAAAGGCAAAACTGTTCAAATCACAATTTTCTCCAGGCAGTTTCATTATCAGCCACTGTATATCTCTCTGTGAAGCTCCTGAGTATTTTGTAAATTACTAGGACAGTGGGAAAGAGAAAGAGACATTTTGCCTATGCCTACATGACCTATTAATACAAATGTATGGTTTTAAAAGTATTTTTCAGCATAGATGTTCTGCATTGTAGATCAATGTGTAACTATACAAAATCTATGGGGCACACCAGCAGTGCACTTTAGGTGTGTCACCCTGAAAGAGCTAGTTGCTTCCCAGCATGCTCTGGGCAGACCTGACAAACCTTCCCACTACACTGAACAGAGGGGAGCGGTCGTGAAACGGGTCGGATCTGACAGCACAGCAGGGATGCTCCTGGGATCCATCTTCCTCTTCCTCCTCATACTCCAAACCCTCCTCATCTTCAAGCTGGGAGGTCGGCTCTAGGCCCTCGGAGCCAGGGCTTGAGAGGGTGGGGGAGGGGGTTATTTCGGCCATGCTGTCGCTCATGCATGTGGTGAATAAGGGAGAGCTGAGATCAGAAAGGGGGGAGGGGGAAGGTTAGTACAAGACAGAACTGGTTAATCCGCACTGTTGGCTGGAAAACCCAGAGGATCTTAGAAAATGGGCTAAAGATAATATTCTGGTGGTGACATTACAGGAATGGCAGGGTGGGGGGTACACAGGAGATTATAGAATTATGAATGAGAAACTACAAACCAATGAACAGAAAAGGTGGTGAAGTAGGGAAGCATGGATAACAAGGTTAAGGGCCAGAACAATATTTTTCCTTGATCAATATTCTTTCCATTTTTAAATAGAGAATAAGACATTAGTGGGGTAACCATGGTAATTATAAACATAAATATCTGTCATTCAAAAACAATGAATTGATCATATGTTCATATAATGGCACCATACTAAGAGCAAAAAGGTTTGGGACTTTATATGAGGCAATGAACTGGTGGGGTCCTATGCCTCCATCCCTATCTATAAGAAACAAAGTGAAGTCTTTGAGTGAAGTGTATGATTGAAAATAAATTATAACTGTATGTAAAAGGTGTTTTGTCTATCTTTTTGTTTGTTTTCCATTCCATCCTTGGTGCACAGAGTTTCATTTGGACTAACACTCCTTCACCCCTTCTCCTTTCTGTTTACACGCCGTTTCCTTCTAGATGGTTGGTACTTTTTCACTATTGTATAGCCACACTCCACTTCACTCCAACTGTGTGCATTGGTCTATACTACATTTTATGACCCTGAATACATAATATAATTTTTTTCAGAAGTCCCCACAGTTGGTTGTGGTTCCAATCCCCAATACACCAGAGGATAACTTGGTATGGATGCTTTTCTATTCTGGGGGTTGTTCTGTGTGGGTTCCATGCCGTGGCACATATCGCCTCAGCTCCTGGAGATGATGTCCCCAGGGGGCTCCCAGTTCTCTGTAGCATACCATCAATGCATAGTCGTTTTTGTAAGAACATATAGGAGGGTATTGATATTTTATCCATATAGTTTTTCCTTTGAACATGTTAGATCATTGAAACATTTATGCACTTTATTGCAGATGCATATCACGTGCTTGCTCCTGAAGAGTGGCTTAAAGCCACGAAACGCATAGAGCTAATATATGCTGTGTTCAACATTTATCAACAGACCTTTATATGATACTGTGTTACATGTTCAAGGTTTCTATTGGTTTTTACATATAATATTTCTTGCAATCATGTTAATCAAGGCTTTCAATTACATTAGGGATTAGAGGTCCTTGGTCATACAGGCACCATCCTGTATATATGTTTGCATTATGTATATATATATATATATATATATATATATATATATATGGAATGTATTGAAAAATGTTATTACTGTGGTATATTGTTTTGAACTTTATATGCATATGATTCTAGATGTAGACATATCTATATGAATTAACAAATATCATTTTACATAGTTATAATTTATTTACACTTCACTCAAAGTCCCACCCTTGCTCTTTTCTTATACAATGGAACCATGAACATGCCAACATTTTGTTAGTACAGCAGTACCCTATATAATGAACATTTTGAGATTTACAACAAATTAAAAAAAAAAAAAATAGGTGAACAAGAAAATAACCATATACACCTGACCTGCTGCAAAAAAGAAAAACATACGTAAAGTTACACATTTATGATGTATACTGTAAACCGTGGGCAGCATTATTTTTCCTTTACTCATGCTTGCAGTGTTACAGGAGATTACCATTTGTAAGGAGCAACTATTTAATGCTATTGTCACTACCAATACTGTCAAAGAGGCCCACTTCACACTATACATTATCGTAAAACACAATATGATGCAGAACATGTACCCACAATGCACTGTAACAGAAGAAGGAAACGCATTGCTGTACATATTGTGCCTTGTGATGAGCCTCAACTAAAAAAGAGTCACATCCATATTTTCTTGTGTTAAGGTGCACTCCCAGCCCTTTAACAGTGATCGGGCAGTCTTAACGGAGCACACCTTAACACGTGGTAATGCATTGTATTAACTCGGGCACGTTAATTCAAAGCATAGTGTGAAGGCGGTCTTGTTGGGTTTAAAATCTGTCTTTATTGTTCATCTTAATGTGATGTTTTCAAAGGGTGAGTTTGCTATTGTGAACATGCTGTATATGTAGACTGTCATGGCCACCATGTCCTGAAAATGTTAGTTGCTTCAAAGGATTTTGAGTCATGTACTCAAAATAAGTATGTGGATCAGTTCTGATTTCTATGGCTGCATACTTCTTTGGGGTCATTGGGTTTGATTTACTAAAGGTAAAAGTTGTTTACTTTGCAACAGAAGTTGCCATTGCAAGAGAATTTTCCCCAGAGCTTAGTGAATGAGGTGAGTCTCTGCTGACTTTCATCATCCAACCATGTGCAAGTAAAAATGGTGCTTCTTTTAAATGTTTCTTGTGTGTAATTGGGTATTCTTTGCAAAGTGAAATTTTACCAACTTCACTAAGCTCTGGGACAAATTTTCTCGCAAAAAGCAAAGGGAACAGCCCATTTGCATTTGATTTAGAACATTTAGAAGTCTTGGTGACAAGACGTCAGCAATGACAACATCCATACTTAAGTCAGTATAAAATTTCTGCATTTTCACTTAACCACTTGCCGACCGGCGTCTGACGGCGACAAAGCGGCTCGATATCGCAAACCGCCGTCATATGACGGCGGCTGCGATATCCCTCACTGTGAGCGCGCGTGCACTGCCGGAGGCGCGCTTGCGCGCTCACTGTGTTCGGGGGGGCCAGGGAACAGGTAGGGCGGACTTGATCTCCGCCGGCTACCCGCGATGGCCCCCCAGCAGTGAAAGAACGGAGGTCCGTGTATGTAAACACAGATGTCCGTTCTGTTAGAGGGGGAAGGGCTGTGATCACTCCCTTCCCCCAGCCAGGCCAGCCCACATACAGTTAGAACACGCCCAGGGAACACAGTTGACCCTTAGAGCGCCCCCTGCAGGTTAACCCCTTCACTGACAATGGCATTTACACAGTAATCAGTGCATTTTTATAGCACTGATCGCTGTATAAATGCTAATGGTCCCAAAAAAGTGTCAAAATGGTCCGACATGTCCGCCGCAATATCGCAGTACCGCTAAAAATCGCAGATCACTGCCATTACTAATAAAAAATAAAAAATAAAAACCCCAGAAATTAATTCTCATCACCCGTAAACGTGGCAACTTCTGCGCAAACCAATCAATAAGCGCCAATTGCGGGTTTTTTTTACCAAAAATATGAGGAAGAATATAAATCGGCCAAAACCGTTGGACAAAAAAAATGTTTTTTTATATTTTATTTTGGATTTGGATTTTAGCAAAAAGTAAGAAATTTGGGTTTTCTTGCAAAATTGTCGCTCTTCTTTTGTTTATAGCGGCGATCAGAAATGACGCAGAGGTGATCAAATACCACCAAAAGAAAGCTCTATTTGTGGGAAAAAAAAGGACACAAATTTTGTTTGGGTACAACTTTTCATGACCGCGCAATTGTCAGTTAAAGCGACGTAGTGCCAAATCAAAAAAGTGCTCTGGTCCTAAAGTGGGAAATCCTTCCGGGGCTGAAGTGGTTAAAGGCTAAGTTCATCTTTGTTCACCTTCTTTTTCTAAATTCCAGCGCCCCTATGTACCGGTATAGCATTAATGTACTTATTTTGCAAAAATAAAACAGTTTTCCATTAATTCTACACAGGTTTACCTCACTCTTTCCATAGCTGTTTAAACACACTGCTTGATTACTTCTGCCTTACTTCCTGGACAGCCTTCAGGTAATGGCACAGGAAGGAGTTGACCAGCTGATCTCATTAACACACACCCTACATCATCTACCCTCAGCTGGTCAACTCCTTCCTGTGTCATGACCTGAAGTCTGACCAGGAAGTAAGGCAGAAGTAAGTGAGCGGTGTGTTTAAACAGCTATAAAGGATGTGAGGTAAGCCTGTGTAGAATTAATGGAAAGCTGTTTTATTTTTGCAAAATAAGTACATTAATGCTATATTGGTACAAAGGGGAGCTGGAATTAAAAAAAAAAAGTGAACAAAGGTGAACATAGCCTTTAAGACGACCATTGTTAAAGGTGTTTTACCATGTTCATACCATATACATGCCAACAGCCAAACTATAATTTGTATTTTTCTATTTTCATCTCCTTTCTATGGTTACATTAACTGCAGGGGCCAACCACTGCTGTACACAAGTGCCTAGGTTTTGATATTATGTTTAGAGAGATTTATTGCTTTGTTCTCTTGCGTACAATATTTCAGTAGCTGTTGCCAAGGAAACAATTCTGAACAGTTTTAAGCCTTTTTAAAGATCTTGGAAACTCTCCAAAAGTGTTTATCTCTTATAATACAAACCACAGAAAATCAATATAGACAAATAAAAAAAAAAAAAAATACTAATAATAATGAGCTAAAAAAAACTGATCTTCAGCAATAGCTAAAGCTCCTAGTAAAGTTGAAACTGACTGGACAGGAAAGAATAATACATGAGATCATCTAGTGAAAAATAGATACTACTTTTGGAACATTATGTATGTCACACCTAATCTTGACATATTGATGAAACAAGGGGCACACAATAATACAGGGGAGGAAGAGCTTACCTGCCCACCAGACGGAACCATGGGAAGCGATCATAAAAGGGATCACCCCCAGTCACCACATTATCACAGTCATCACTTAGACCTGATGGAAGTTCAGCTGCTCGGTCGTACATTTCCCGCATCATGTCCAGGCGCTGCCTGTGGAAGTTTTCATTCAGAAGCGGTAAATAAGCGTGTTCCACAGCAAAGCAAACATTTTTATTAACAGAGTAAAGATGACCTTTAACTTTTAAAATATTGGGCAGTTCCTGATGAACTGGCCAAAATTTGCTCTGTAGGTACATGTCACCCCCCCCCCCCCCCAACTGTTATGCCAGAATACAATTTGTCGATCCATGCTGTATAGCGTAGCAGGTTGAATGAAAAAATTCTAAAAATGTATGGCCAGTTTAAGTCATCTTATCATGATAGCTTCTCTATCCAAACTGTCACACAGAGTACGCTATTTGAATAGCAACACTCAAGTCTAAAAAATAAAAAACAAACTACTCAATTTGAAAACTTTGATCCACTGAGTTCTGTGGTGGATCTGCGGGTATCAGTGAATATCATCACACCCAAGCTGTCAGGTATTTAATGGTTATATACTGTAAATTACAAACATGGTCTAAGAAAAAAAATCTATTGTCAGCTTAAGGGGTCACAATCACAATTTACTCATTATAACTATAAACACCAGCTGCATCGCCAACTCCATTTGATTAGGATATTGGGGTCAACATCTTTTTAACATAAGACAATAAAAAGAAAGTTAAAAAATACTGTCAGATTTCCATCTGTCAAAAAGGGTAAGGAGCAGAATGGGTGAACTGCTAGAAGAGATGGTTTTTAACAGTTTACTCATCTCTAGCTATAGAATATCAGGTTTAGTTATCATCAGTGACAATATTTACTTGGAGGTTGTTTTTGCCCCATTTTTATATGAGTTTTACATTGGTTTCCCATGTTTTCACCAACACCCCAAAGCTGCTAAATAATGATTATAGCACAATGTTGGCTATATTCCTATATGATCAAAAGGGCTCCAAAAGTACCTGAGTTTTTCCATGGTCCAATAGTGAGTAGCACCATTCTTCTGGTCCTGGACCTCTACAGCCACAATGGTCCTTGGGAAGGGACGTTTCTCCCGTTCAGAGTGGGCATCAGGGGGCAACAAATCAGGTGGTAGTGGTGAATACAGAGTATCTGTCAGCAGTACAAACTGGAACTGAACCTGCAAACAGTAACATCCATTAAAACATGCTAGTCACATAGGGGAAGATTTACTAAAACTGGAGCATGCAAAATCTGGTGAAGCTCTGCATAGAAACCAGCTTCCAGATTTTATTTTCAAAGCTTAAAGTGTTTGTAAAGGTTGACATTTTTTACCTTCATTCTATGCATGAAGCCAAAAAACCTTCAGTATGCAGCTTCCCTCCCCCCCCTTTCCCTCCAGGGAATACTTACCTGAGCCTTATCTCTATCCAGCGATGTGCATGAGAGCAGCTGCTTTCCCAGGTCTCTGCCTCCTCATTGGCTCGAGTGGCTTGCTTTGAGGGCACTCGGTGGGGGAGAAGCCCAGAGTGCCGGAGGGGGAGCTAAGAGGAATAGGCTCAGGGCTGCTTGATGCAAAACCACTACACAGAGAAGGAAAGTATAATATGTTTGTCATTTTAAAAAAATGTAATATTCTTTAGTAACCCTTTAATTGAACATGCTGAAATTATTTGTTAAACAGTTTTATTTGTTTTTTTTCAAAAGAATAAGAGTACAAAGAGCCTGAAAAGACAGCGGAAGTAGGCAACAACGCCTTTGCAGGTCAAAGCAAAAAGAGTGAGTTAGGGTCCTTTCACATCAGCAGGCGGGCTCCGCTTCTCATCGGGGATCCATCCGTTGATCCCCGCTGAGCCGGCAGATGACAGGACCGTCTCTGCACTCCGTGCAGAAACGGACCTGTCAGAGCTCCGCTCTCCTGTATGGGGGATTGGATGAACACGAATTGCCTGTCCGTGTTCATCTGATCCGATACGCCAGATCGATGGAAAATAGGGTTTCCATCCGTCTGTATTTGGTGGATCGGAGTGGATTGGATGTCAGCGGACATGTCACCACTGACATCCGTCGCTCCATAGAGGACAATGGAGCGTCCATTCAGGTCTGCCTAAAAACCTGACAGGTGGACCTTAGCGGTCCGCTTGTGTGAAAGGACCCTTATAGGGAGTAATATTGAACTATATCAGATATGCACAAAAGATAAAGAAAAAGGGTCGGACTCTACCATTAAGACCCCATAGTCATTTTGATTGCTGTCTTGATTACATTTCAAAGGACAACTCCAAAATAAAAACTTGACCAGAAGATGTTTAAAAGACTGGCGAGTGCTGTTATTTACCCCTGGTAGCCCTACTTCAAAATGATACCACTGTATTAACCACATTTTATTAAAACAACAGATAAGATGAAGTTACTATTTATGCCTCTACACACAGGACGTTAAAAAAAATTATGAAAACGTCAGTAGCTTTATAGTGAGTTTTTCAACATTTTTCAGCGTCATTCCACTACGGTTATTAAGCATTTTTTTAGCGTTTTTCGGCGCTTTTTTTTTCAATGGCTCAAAAACATTTTAAAATGCTGGTGAGCCATGTTTTTGAGTGTTTATCTGCATCTATCGGCATTTGAACGTTTTTACAGCTGAAAAACTCCTCTCAGAACCCAATAGTTCTGGATTTTTTTTACAGCCCAAAAACGCTCCTGCCCAAAACAGTTGATAACAGCCTATGTGTGCATAGAAACATAGGATAACATGCTGGGGAGTTTATTGACTGTAGAAAAAAAAAAAACAGCAGCTGTAAAAACGTCCAAAAACGTCCTGTGTGCATGAGGCCTAACAACCAATCAGACTATGTTTTGTTCCTACAGAGGTTGCTAAATGAACACTAATACCTAACTTGCTATGTATAACAACCTCACTTTTCACTTGGTCCCATTTCCCTGAAATAGTTTTTGCATTTAAAAGTCATGCGCGCATAGGGAGCTTTGAATTTTTCCGATCGGTTGAATCTATTGAAGCCTCATTGTACTATTTACCTATATGAGCATAAAATCTTAGCTTCATTCACCACTACACCTCTGTCATTCCAACAGCATGACTTCAGTTTCAAGTGGAAGAATGGTGATGCATATGTCAGTGCAGGTCAAAAGTATAGCACTCTACAAATTACATAGACGCGCTGATAATGTGTGGGAATGCACTATTTATGAAGTGCAAACAACTTTGACAGGTAGGGGAAGTGAAGATATATTATAAAAAATAATATGTATAATCATACTATTTAACGTTAACATATTAAATAAACCAAAATAAATGAAAATGAGTTATTGATGTAACTTGGATTCTGCCCATATGGTTAAAAGCAACAAAAAGCTGAAAACAAATATAAATAATCAGAACTTTCTATATAGTCACATTACCAAATTTAAAATGTTACTGAAAAAGATTACCTTCTTCTTCAGCTCAACGCTGATTGCATTGGCCTCTTTGAGAAATATGGCATTGCCCCATAGCTGGTCACGTAATGAAGTAAACTGGTACCATTTCCACTTGCGAAAAGCCCATAGCGCTAGGTCATACTCCTGTTCCGTCCATTGAACTGAAATATTATAGGGTTTCAACAATTAGCTGGGTATTTTATTATAGACGGTTGTATGAAGGAATCAGGGTATCAATTTGATCTTTGAGTTTGGGTACTAGTGAGTGTATATAGTTTTGGCTCTCTCTGCTTAACAGGAGAGCTGACAGGTAAATTTATATGCTGTCTGCTTATCAGGGAGCCTGATTTGACTAAGGTTTGCTAAGTGTGCTCTGGTGCTGTTTCATATGGTCTGGAGATGTTTTACTCTGTCCAGTAGTATGGGTCCCTATTGGACAGAGGGAGAAAACCTCAGCCAGTGACAGCAGGTGTATTTGGAGGTGGTTCTGACCAGCTAGCAGGGGAGTGGTGCCCCACTGCATCTTGGGTGAACACCTTCATATAAAAGGGAGCACATGGGCTCAAGGTTAGGAGTTCCAGCCCACCCAAGCCAGAGGGGTGGAGGTGTTTGTTCAGCCCCTGGCTGCTAGGCCCAAG
The DNA here is from genome assembly GCA_018402905.1 of Glandirana rugosa. Lineage (NCBI taxonomy): Eukaryota > Metazoa > Chordata > Amphibia > Anura > Ranidae > Glandirana > Glandirana rugosa. The sequence continues at coordinate 343,118 of BLSH010047500.1, read as the reverse complement.
GGCTTATCCAGGAGGCTGCCGGCTGCTAGGCTTAGTCAAAGCCTATCCGGATGCTGAAGCTGCAACCCACAGTTCTTTGAAAGCTGACAGAGGGAGGATGTCCTTGGATTCGGTCTGATACTGCAGTGGCAAAGTTTTGCTTGGAGGTTGGCAGAAAGGGCTACCGACTGTCCCAGGACATGGTGTGAGTACAGATCTGTGAGAGGATCTTTGAGACTGTGTGTGCTAGAATTTTCCCCTGCCCTCATATCAGCTGAATTGGCTGTGCCAGCTAGAAAGGAGACACTGGAGAGTGTCTTGAAGAACAAAGCCCAGCTTCTGTCCTTACTGCTTAACAAAGTACCTGTTCTGCTAAAGTCAGCCTGCCATAAAGTGCCTTGGTAGTCTGCTACACTGAGTTAGAAAGGAGACACTGGCTAGTGTATTGAAGAAACAAAGTCCGGCATGTCCTTTGTTGTTTAAAGATGGACTTGATTCACTGGAGTCAGTCTGCTGTGTAAAGCCACTGACCTCCTGCTATAGAGAGCTAGGGAGAATTTGTCCTTAGTTACAGTCAGTTAACTTGTAGTATCCCATACCTATCCTTCTCCTATCCAAGTTCAACAGTAAAGCATTGACAATTCATCCCCTAGGCTGGTCATTGGAAAGGAGCAGGATTGTATGTGCACCTGGCTGTGTGAAAATGCTATAGTGACTGGCTGCAGGATAATCAGAGGGAGGCTCGGGAACAAATACAAATTTCATTAGCAGCTCCTTCGGGGGGACCGCTACACAATCTTTATCTGCAAATGTACACCTTCTAAAATGGCATTTCTTACCTTCATCCTCTGGTTCCTCCTCTTCATCATTGGTCTCAGTGTAATATCTTGAATCCATCTGCCTTTGTAGTGCTTCTAACCGACTTTCATAATCCTGTGAAATGTTAGAAGTGTTTTATTGTAACAATTCTATTCTAAAGGTGAAATTGGATTGGTTGCTATCAGTTGTGGCAATTTTTATTGATGAGATAAGATATCATTGTTGTCAATAAGCTGCGAGAAGAGGCAGTAAAAAATAGCCATTGTGCAGCAAGGCAACGCAGGAAGCAGACAGTGAGTAAACAATGAGGAAAGGAAAGTACACTTGCAGCAACACATGAGGTTTCGCTATTCTTTACCCTTTGTATATTACATAGCTCCGGTGTCCCTGATTTGCAACAAAGTCCCTCTGTCTCTCTTTCCTCCTAATTTGTCCCAAATTTAGTCTGATCTATATTCAGTGCCTTGAAAAAGTTTTCATACCCCTTGAAATTTTCCACATTTTATCATGTTACAACCAAAAACGCAAATGTATTTTATTGGGATTTTATGTGATAGACCAACACAAAGTGGCACATAATTGTGAAGTAGAAGGAAAATGCTAAATGGTTTTCAACATGCATTTGTATTCAGCCCCCCAGAGTCAATACTTTGCAGAACCACCTTTTGCTGCAATTACAGCTGCAAGTCTTTTTGGGGATGTCTCTACCAGCTTTGCACATCTAGAGAGTGACATTTTTGCCCATTCTTCTTTGCAGAATAGCTCAAGTTCTGTCATATTGGATGGTTGGAGAGCATATGTGAACAACAATTTTCAAGTCTTGCCACAGATTCTGAATTGCAGTGGCGTCGCTAGGGGTGGCTTTTGGGGCTATAGCCCCAAATCTGGGGCCCATAGCCCGAGTTTTTAGGGTGACCAGGGCGGGTGCTGAGGCAGAGGGGGGCAGTCCACCCCAGGTACCACACACTGGTGGGTGTCAGGCTGGTGTCGCCCGCAGTGTCAGCTTTAATTTGAATCGCCACAAAGTCCCATCTCCTGGTATGGCTCCTTAGACAGACAGCAAACTTTTCCAATGCTGGGAAATGTGCTGCCTATCATAGGTGGGAGCCGATCCAGGAAGTGGGAATTATGTGGCAGTGGGCACCCGGTGATTCAAATTAAAGCTGACACAGTGGGAGACGCCAGCCTGTGTGATGATTCATTCAGCTCTCCTTTTCCTCTCCTTTCTGATCCCCAGCACAGGAGAGGACGATGTGGGCACTAGTGAGGCTGCATTCCTGGGCACAGATGAGGCTGAATTGCTGGGCACTGGTGAGGCTGAGATGTGGGTACAGGTGAGGCTGCATTCCTGGGCACAGATGAGGCTGCATTCTTGGGCACAGATGAGGCTGCAATTCTGGGAACAGGTGAGGCTGTATTGCTGGGCACTGGTGAGGCTGCATCCCTGGGCACAGGGGAGGCTGCATCCCTGGGCACAGGTGAGGCTGAATTCCTGAGCACAGGTGAGCCGCATTGATGGGCACTGGTGAGACCCGAGATGTGGGCACAGGTGAGACTTCATTGCTGGGTACTGGTGAGGCTTAGATGTGGGCACAGGTAAGGCTGCTTTCCTGGGCACAGATGAGGTTGCATTCCTGGGCACAGATGAGGCTGCATTGCTGGGCACAGGTGAGGCTGCATTGCTGGGCACTGGTAAGGCTGCATCCCTGGACACAAGTGAGGCTGCATTCCTGGGCACAGGTGAGACTTCATTGCTGGGCAATGGTGAGGCCTGAGATGTGGGCACAGGTGAGGCTGCATTTCTGGGCCCTGGTGAGGCTGAGATGTGGGCACAGGTGAGGCTGCATTCCTGGACACAGATGAGGCTGCATTGCTGGGCACAGGTGAGGCTGCATTGCTGGGCACTGGTGAGGCTGCATCCCTGGGCACAAGTGTTGCTGCATTGCTGGGCACTGGTGTGGCTGAGATGTGGACACTGGTGAGGCTGCATTCCTGGGCAAGGTGAGGCCGCATTGCTGGGCACTGGTGAGGCTGAGATGTGGGCACAGGTGAGGCTGCATTCCTGAGCCCAGGTGAGGCTGCATTGCTAGGCACTGGCGAGGTGATTCTGAGATGTAGGCACAGGTGAGGCTGCATTCCTGGGCACAGGTGAGGCTGCATTGCTGGGCACTGGTGAGGCTGAGATGTGGGCACAGGTGAGGCTGCATTGCTGGGCACTGGTGAGGCTTCATGTAAGTGGGGGGGGGCTCTTTGGGGACGCTGATGTAAGGGGGATCCGCACTCGGTTATGCAACAATATTTTATATATAATATAAATATATATATATACACACACATGCATATTATATACATGTGTATGCCAGCCCAAGTGGCCCCAGAACTTTTGTAGACCTAGCAACGCCCCTGCTCAATTGGATTTAGGTCTGGACTTTGGGCCATTCTTACATATAAATATATGCTTTGATCTCAACCATTCCATTGTAGCTCTGGCTGTATGTTTAGGGTCGCTGTCCTACTGGACGTAAACCTTCACCCCAGTTTCAAGTCTTTTGCAGACTCTTAACAGGTTTTCTTTTAAGATTTTCCTGTATTTGGCGCCATCAATCTTCAAATCAACTCTGACCAGCTTCCCTGTCCCTGCTGAAGAAAAGCATCCCCACAACATAATGTTACCACCACCATGTTTCACTGTGGGGATGGTGTGTTCAGGGTGATGTGCAGTGTTCGTTTTCCGTCACACATAGCATTTTGCTGTTAAGCCAAAAAATTAAATTTTGGTCTCATCTGACCAGAGTTCCTTCTTCCACATGTTTGCTGCATCCCTCACATGGTTTCTCACAAACTGCAAACGGGGCTTCTTATGGCTTTCTTTCAACAATGGCTTTATTCTTGCCACTCTTCCATAAAGGCCAGATTTGTGGAGTGCTCAACTAATAGTTGTCCTGTGCACATATTCTCCCACCTGAGCTGTGGATCTCTGCTTACCATAGGCCTCTTGGCTGCTTCTCTGATGAATGCTCTCCTTGCCGGGCTGTCAGTTTAGGTGGACGGCCATGCCTTGGTAGGTTTGCAGTTGTGCCATACTCTTTCCATTTTCTGATGATGGATTGAACAGTGCTCCGGGAGATGTTCAAAGCTTGGGATATTTTTTTTTATAACCTAACCCTGCTGTAAACTTCTCCACAACTTTATCCCTGACCTGTCTGGTGTGCTCCTTGGCCTTCGTGATGCTGTTTGTCGACTAAGGTTCTCTTAAAACCTCTGAGGGCTTCACAGAACAGCTGTATTTATACTGAGATTAAATTACACACAGGTGGACTCTATTTACGAATTAGTTGACTTCTGAAAGCAATTAGATTTTAGTTATGGGTATCAGAGTAAAGGGGGCTGAATACAAATGCACACCACACATATTTATTTGTAAAAAAAAATTGAAAACCATTTATAATTTTCCTTCTACTTCACAATTATGTGTCACTTTGTGTTGGTCTATCACATAAAATCTCAATAAAATACATTTACGTTATTGGTTGTAACATGACAAAATGTGGACAATTTCAAGGGGTATGAATACTTTTTCAAGGCACTGTACAGTGGGGATCGAAAGTTTGGGCACCCCAGGTAAAAATTTGTATTAATGTGCATAAAGAAGCCAAGGAATGATGGAAAAATCTCCAAAAGGCATCAATTACAGATTAGACATTCTTATAATATGTCAACAAAAGTTAGATTTTATTTCCATCATTTACACTTTCAAAATAACAGAAAACAAAAAAATGGCGTCTGCAAAAGTTTGGGCACCCTGCAGAGTTAATATCTTGTACTGCCCTTGGCAAGTATCACAGCTTGTAAATGCTTTTTGTAGCCAGCCAAGAGTCTTTCAATTCTTGTTTGAGGTATCTTTGCCCATTCTTCCTTACAAAACTCTTCCAGTTCTTTGAGATTTCTGGGCTGTCTGTCACGCACTGCTCTTTTAAGGTCTATGCATAGATTTTCAATTATGTTGAGGTCAGGAGATTGTGAAGGCCATGGCAAAACCTTCAGTTTATGCCTCTTGATGTAATCCCCCGTGGATTTCGGGTTGTGTTTAGGATCATTATCCATTTGTAGAAGCCATCCTCTCTTTAACTTCAGCTTTTTCACAGATGGCATCAAGTTACCATCCAAAATTTGCTGAAATTTTATTGAATCCATTTTTCCTTCTACTCGTGAGATGTTCCCTGTGCCACTGGCTGCAATACAACCCCAAAGCATGATTGATCCACCCCCATGCTTAACAGTTGGACAGAGGTTCTTTTCATTAAATTCTGTGCCCCTTCTTCTCCAAACGTACCTTTGCTCATTCCGGCCAAAAGAACTTGTTTCCAAAATGCATCAGGCTTCTCTATATGTTCATTTGCAAAGTTCAAATGCTGATTTTTGTGGTGAGGACGTAGAAGAGGTTTTCTTCTGATGACTCTTCCATGAAGACCATATTTGTACAAGTATCTCTTTATAGTGGAATAGTGTACCACAACTCCAGTGTCTGCCAGATCTTTCTGGAGGGATCGTGCAGTCAAACGTGGGTTTTGAATTGTTTTTCTCACAATCCTGCGAGCTGTCCTGTCTGATATTTTTCTTGGTCTTCCAGATCTTGCTTTAACTTCCACTGTTCCTGATGACTGCCATTTCTTGATTACATTCCGAACAGAGGATATTGACATCTGAAAACGCTTTGCTATCTTCTTATAGCCTTCTCCAGCTTTGTGAGCGTCAACTATTTTCAGTTTCAGGTTTCTAGACAACTGCTTAGAAGATCCCATGGTGCTGATTGTTGGGGCAAGGTCAGTTGAGTCTGGGCATTTAAAACCTTTGAGATTGACATCACCTGGTCTTCCCAGACGATGATTGAGAACAACCCATGACACTGGCAGGTCTCAGCCTTGCAAAGGGGGCAGTGCATGCTATAAATTCTGCAGGGTGCCCAAACTTTTGTAGATGCCATTTTTTTGTTTTCTGTAATTTTGAAATTGTCAATGATGGAAATAAAATCGAACTTTTGTTGACATATTACAAGAATGTCTAATCTGTAATTTGATGCCTTTTGAAGATTTTTCCATCTTTCCTTGGCTTCTTTATGCACATTAATACAAATTTTTACCTGTGATGCCCAAACTTTCGATCCCCACTGTAGCTGTATATAAAATGCACTATTTATCTTTCATAAAGTGTTCCCAGTGCTAAACCTTTGATGCAATTTCTAAATTATAAAAAGAAAATGAGAAAATCCCGCGCTGGTAAGTCCTCTTGTGTGGCAGACTACCGACTGGACGAAGGTAAATGAATCGATGCGTGCTGCCCTCCTCGGACGGGGAAATCCGAAAGCGACTAGAAAACAAGAGATAAAAAAGGAAGGCGCACGCACCTAGTGCATTACCAAAAACAATTTTATTAAAATTGATAGCAAGAGAGGGTACTCACAAAATGGTGGGTGCACAACCTGTGCAAACTAAGACAGAGTAAAACCTGACGCGTTTCGGGGGCGCACCCCCTTCCTCAGAGCTTCGTCGTTGAAGCCCTGAGGAAGGGGGTGCGCCCCCGAAACGCGTCAGCTTTTACTCTGTCTTAGTTTGCACAGGTTGTGCACCCACCATTTTGTGAGTACCCTCTCTTGCTATCAATTTTAATAAAATTGTTTTTGGTAATGCACCAGGTGCGTGCGCCTTCCTTTTTTTTCTCTTGTTTTCCAATTTCTAAATTGCTGCATTTGTAAATTTCAAAAGTCAGTATAAACGGATATTAGTGGTAAAAAAAAAAAAACACTTGCGGGTTTAACCAAGCATTTTTGGTGTGTAATTTTCCTTTAAGGGAGTGTTTGGGGGGGGGGGGGCATCCTATGCCTACATACTTTTTGTAATAGGTGTCCCTCATTCCCATCTCAAAACGTTGGGAGGTATGATAGTATCCTAAATATTCTAAATTTACATAATCAGTGAAACTATTGTAGTAAAATCCTTTTAATGAAATAAGTGCTTACCAGTCTCTGTTGCTCTAGGAGGTAATTTGCTTCTTCACGTTCCTTTCTGTACTGATCTTCCAGCTCTTGAAGCCTAATTGGTAAGAGATTAGAAGCTTCTTAAATTCCTTCTTACAGAACTATACAAAGCATTAGTATCATAATCGGCAGAAGGTGAGAGATTGGCCTGTCCTCCTCTATACTGGACACTGTTAGGCTTACAAAATCATTCTTCTCTGCCTTAACATACATCTCAAAGTGGCACGCATGCAGTGTAGGCACTGTACAATTTGCTAAGGAAAACAATCTCAAACTGGTTCCAGTGACAAACAAAAATTGGAGTACCTTGTAACAATTAGCATGCTCTTCTGTTTTCTGTCTTTCATACAAACTAATTATCACTATCACTTAGGACACGCACTGCCTAATTGTTGCAAAAGTGCAGTATATACTGCAGTGTCCATGGTACATCTAAATGTCTTAGTATTCTGTGATTGCTTTCCTCTTGCAAGTCATACTGAGTATTTTTTCCCAAATTTTGGAAGCATCAACAGTAGACTTTTATACCCTCATTGTGATAGATACCTCTGCTCCATTTCCTGCTTCATGTCTATGCCCTGCTTTTCAAGCAGCTCCCTCTGAGCAAAAGCCCAGTCCACGGGTTCCATAGGGGTCTCAGCACAGGGAGTGCGCTCTCTCTCTTGACGTGCTTGTTCAGGGTGGTTAAAGCGAAAAACATGACTCTTACCCATTATGATTCGATTACCTGAGTTGAGAGATAAGACTAAATTAACACACCTATGTTTAATAACACGGTTAGTTGCTTGTAACCATAATGTTTTCATGTAGCACCACTTCTAAATGATTATACAATGGATAATTCTGTTTTGCAATAAAACCACCATAATTGTTAATGTACTTGGGGAGCAGTTTTTAGGTGTCATATACTTATAGTCAATCTGACAGCCATTTTATATGATTAAAGGTTAAAGTCCTGCCTAACAGCAGACACCACAAGATGTCACTTTTGAAACTAGTTTCAAATTATATTTGAGCCTGCCTTCTGCTAAACCCATCCCCATCAAAATGAAAGGGCTTAAGTGGTCATTAGTGGCATGTTCACTAGACAGAAGGATAGAAGTTGGTAGGCCTAGAAAGTATGGAAATGAGACCCAAGTAACAGCAACCCTAGTTTCAGAGATTAACATAGAGGAGGTTTTTAAAGATGATAGAGATGATAGCAGGGATTGTGTTGTGTCTGCTCTTATACTCTCTTAACTCATAATGATCTTACCAAACAAACAAAATTGTGGGACACCCCACGTAGGTCGGACGTTTCAAATGGGCACACCACGAGATAGCAGAGATTGATTTTGTTAAAAACAATTATATTTTATTTGTACATAAAAAAAAAAATACATATCCAACACAATATATATACATAAAGAAAAAGTGAAAAGTACGAAAAAAGAAGCAAAAGGCGGGGGGTCCCGAGGTACCACGTGGTGCGGACCTCACGTAGGGTCGCCTCCAGTGATATGTTGAGGAGCCCCAACCAAAGCACACTATACAAATATATAAAATGCTTGAGCCATAGTATGTTATACACAAACAAGGAGTCAACGCGTTTCGCTATGAGCTTCCTCAGGACTGTACATGTATTATAAATTATATAAGAACTACTAAACTGTTAAAATGAATTTTCACTACATATATTGTACCTATTTTTACTGTTTTTGAGTTATGTTAATTATATTATTTCTTTTTGACTAGTTGTCTCTGCAACTGACAGCCATATTTTTGGAGTCCTGAGGAAGCTCATAGCGAAACCCGTTGACTCCTTGTTTGTGTATAACATACTATGGCTCAAGCATTTTATATATTTGTATAGTGTGCTTTGGTTGGGGCTCCTCAACATATCACTGGAGGCGACCCTACGTGAGGTCCGCACCACGTGGTACCTCGGGGACCCCCCGCCTTTTGCTTCTTTTTTCGTTTACTTTTCACTTTTTCTTTATGTATATATATTGTGTTGGATATGTATTTTTTTTATGTACAAATAAAATATAATTGTTTTTAACAAAATCAATCTCTGCTATCTCGTGGTGTGCCCATTTGAAACGTCCGACCTACGTGGGGTGTCCCAAAATTTGTTTGTTTGGTTTGAATTTATGGACGGTGGCACAATATTCAGGAAGTCCCTTTTGTGTCATAGTGATCTTAGTTTTAAACAGCTGACAAGTTACCTTAAAAGTGTGTACATAGTGAAACAGCTGTTATATGAGCAAAAATGTATTTTAGACGCTATATTACTAGTATTTAAAAGTATAACTGAAATATAAAACTAAATCTTGAAGTGAGGCACACAACAGGTTTGATTTACTAGGGCAAATAGGCTATTCACTTTTCAAGAGAATTTCCACAATGCTAAAGAATTTTCTTTAACTTGAACAAATAAAGTGAAGCTTTGCTAACTTCCATCTTCCAATCATGTGGAAGTAAAAGTTACGTTTTTTTTTTACCCTGCACATGGTTGGGTATTCATTGCACAGCAAAATTGCACCACAATCACTAAGGGCAAATTCCCATGCAAAGTGAAAATTCCTGTCAAAGTGAACAGCCTGTTTGCCTTTAGTACCTGGTTCTTTGAGATTTGTGAGGCTGCGTTTTCTGGTACAGATAAAGTGTCTGTGCATTTGTAGACAGGTGATATCTGGAAAAATGCATAATTTATATTTGACATCTAATTTAGATTTAATGAAAGCAAAAGTAGTCTTACCAGATCTCAGTATAATTGGTTCTGTCACTTTCTTCCCATTCACATAGGTGTCAGCTCCATCGCATGGCTCCAGGGTCACCACCACTGTGACAAGATGGAACATTGGACAGCGATGAGAAAAACATTCTATGATCACAGTATTATAAGTCTGAGTTGCAGTCTATGCAATAGATTATTTATGGTGCATGCCCATTAGAAGAAAATATGTTACAGGGTGACAAAGAACATATTACCTGACCCACAGGGCATAGAATGGCTTCGGAAAACACAGTGTTCATCACGGATGAAGTGGCCACTTAGGACAATATCCTGTCTCCTCTCTATATCCTCACGGCCAACTCTGTTACAAGAGTAATAACAGAAGTCACAACTAAATCACACCTCATACATCTAAGCCAATCCAATCCTGATTAGATACTAACAACTTACTGTAGTCCAGTTTTATTAAAAGGATCAATACTCTTTTTAGTCCACACTAATTATATAGTGTATGTATGTGTATATATATGTAGCACTACCCCCGTAGGAGCTGCTAGATATTTACCCAGATCTTCCCTAGTTCCTACTTCTGCAGCCAGGCACACAGTATTTTCATCCACAGCCAGGTGCACTCTTGCATCCGCTTGTTACTCCAAAAACCAATCTAGGGCTTTTTGTTTGTTTTTGGTATTTTTATTGGAGAACTTGGATAGGGAAAGGATGTAGTGGGATACTCCAAGTTTCAACTAGATACTACAAGGATAGGTTCTTTAACTGAACTGTGGAATAACTGTATGATACATCATACACACTTGAGCAAGTCCTTTGCAGAAATAATGGACAATTGCTCTTCACGATACTAGCCAGTATCCCCTTTCTGCTGAACCCAGTAGCTGACTCTCCTAGCACAGAGGGCTAGCCAAAGAACTAGGCCCCAAGATCTTTTAACGTCTGTACTCACAAGACCTTTGGACCGAATGGCAGCCTCCTTCCATTTCTCTAGCAGCACCCTCGAGTGATCCCAGACAGATCTCTTAGGGATGGCTCCCCCTCAGTCAGCTCTTCAGAACACTCAGGTCAGCATTTCAGCCTCCAGGCCTCCCACCCAGGGCAGCCATCAGAAATTTTTGGGCCCCTTACACAGCTTTAGACCTGGCCCTCCCCCCCTGTCTGACCACCAACAGTCCCCAGGGCCCACCCACTGGCCATCCCACCACATCCACCCACTGGCCAGGGTTGTGCACATGTTGCAGTCGCAGTAGGAATTATACACCCTGTCACACTTACCAGGTGTAGCCTACCAAGCATGACCCATTCAAGTGAAGTGAAGTGTGCAATGCATGATTGTGTGGGATCCAAGGGGTTAAAAAAACAAAACCTAGGCAGCATAGCCTCACCTGATGCTTGCAATAAGACCTCACATCAAACCATAGGTGCTGGAGGACCAGTTGTGGTCCAGGGAGGCCTCTCCATGTGACCCAAGTTTGGTATTTTTATCACCTATGGTTCAGGAGAACGGTGTCCCCAAACCGGGTGCCCGCCTCCCATAGACTCCAATGTTAAGTCCGAAATTCACCCGACAATTGCCAGTCAATGACCCAAGTTTGGTATTTTTATTGGCTATGATTCGGAAGAACGGTGTCCCCAAACCAGGTGTCCCCCTCCCATAGACTCCAATGTTAAAGACTGCTAAAGTCTTTGTTGTAAGGGCCCCTTGAGACACTGAGGCCCCTTACAACAGTACTGCCTGTACCCCCCTGATGGCGGCCCTGCCCCCATCCATGGCGGTAGGCGCTGAAGAGGGCACAGCACCCCCCTCCTCATCTGGATTCTCCTCTCCAGGAAAATACACACTTCCTGTGTGCTCCCTCAATATAAATACCATTGCCAGCATGCATAGGGGCCCCTATAATTGAGATGACATCCATATTCATGCTTCTGATCTGCATGGGTCACTCCTGTTCATCAAGGTTGCCTTATACAGAGCAGCCAATATAGAAGCATCAGTACTGTGAAACACACAGGATTCGCTTGCTAAACAATGTAACTTTCAAGCCTCCCTAATCTCGATGCGCCCGGCCCCTAATCTCCATGCAGGGCACAGCCCCATGGATTTCAATGGGGTTTTTTGGAGGGTTTTTTTAAGCATGTAAGGCTCTAATTGGCTTAAAAGGGGTAGGATTGGGGTGCAAACCACTGTGCTCTGAGCCCACCCACTTGTGTGAAAATAGCGAATTAATATTCGCTATTGTCTTTCTGCTTCTCCTCCCGGCCAATCAGGAAGCGGGTCTTAAGACCCGATTGGCTGACAGGAGAAGCAACCGTATTGGCCGGTAGGAGAAGGCGCCCATGTCGTCCGTGAAGCCACCGTGGAGTAGAAGCAGGGAGGAAGCCGCCCATGCCACACAGTGAAGTCGTCCAAGAAGCCGTCGTGGAGTAGAAGCAGGGAGGAAGCCGCCCGCAATCTGGATGGGGTAAGTAGTGCTGGAGGATCGAGCGAAGGCGGGGGGGAGGGAGCCAGATTGGCGGTGGCTGTGGACAGGGGGGGGGGGTTGTTGTGGCTGGGAGGTTTGTTTGCCACCTCCCCCAAAAAATGGAGCACCAGCCGCCACTGCTTTCCTGTTAGGCAGGAAAGTTGCTATGGTTTACCTAACAGTCCCCTAAGAAGGAGACCACACACTAAACTATGTACATCTTAGTAACCTACCTAGGAGGGTGCTACATATATATATATATATATATATATATATACACACACACATATATGTCAGGAGGCTGGATTTGTGGGAGGAGCCCGGAACATATAACGTTCCATCCTCCTCCCTTCCAGCGCCGGCTCGGCTTCTCGGTCTGTAGAAGCGTGACGTAATTTCGGGGTACGCGGAGACTTCCAGTTCATGGTGCCAGGTACAGGAGCAGCAGCAGCATTGTAGGGCATTTCGACGGCTTTACAGGTAACAATCGGCGGCAGAGGGGGCAGAGTATTTGCTGCTTTCACGGCCAGGCATACGAACTTCGGGGCATTTCACTCTGGATTAATAGGGCTGTATAAGGATGGGGGTGAGACGGTGCAGCGACCGGGCAGCTGTGGGGGATGGGCGATGCCAGGGAGTCTTAAGTCAGTGTAGGTAGAGGCCGCTGCTGTGGCAGGGCACCATGTTCTTAAAGTAGAGGCTGGGGAGGAAGGGGGCAGTAGTGTGCTGTGAGTTAGAGTCAATAATAAATAAAAAAGGGTAATAGTAGGTAGTGGGGGGGGGGTTGAAATGTAGTCCCTCAGCACATGTAGGCTGACTGGGTGGTTTAGACTTGGTGGGGGCATAGTACTTGGAGGTTTTATTGATGTCTAATGAAATGAAGGAGGGGTTTGTAGTCCATCATCAGTATTGTCATGCTAAATATTTCTGAATGGGTTGTTTGTTATATTATCATACCCCTTGCCTAGAGGTTGTTGCTTGTGTATGTTGAGGGTGGGGGGGGGGGTGGGGTGTCTTTCACAGTATACTGTTGGGGCATCGTTGGATGCTACTTCTCTGTTCATTTAAGGTTGGGGCATCGTTGGATGCTACTTCATTTTGTTCATTTTGTTAGTATGGGGGGAGTCACTGTTATTACTTCTTGTCACAGGTGGCTCTTTCATCTTCCGTTCGCTATACTCTTGCTTTTCAGAAGTAGTGGTATTCTTGCCATCTTTATAGGTGGACTACTGAGTTGTGCATCATCAGCAGGTGCTTTTGAAAAAAAAAAAACACATATTGAGGGTTACTGTTGCACGGGCATTGTTCATTTCTGGTGTTTGTCAATACGTGCATTTTCATGTTCGCCTGCATAGGTTGCAGTGTCGTTTTGTTCATTTCATCGTCACGTTTGTCATACCTTTTCATCAGGTTCATCACCAGAATACAGGTGTCTGGTTTCACGGGGACCCCAGCGTATCTCGCAAAACAGTAAGGTGTGTCAGATGCCTTTCATTTACAGTAGAGGTAGCCAGGTGGTTATTTTCAGGATCCGTCACGTCTACGGATCCATACGGGCTCAGTTTTCGCTTTTAAATGTTATAGAACATAATTGCTCGCCTGTATACCATACGTCATACACTGCACGTTCATTCATCCACTCATATATCTACCCACCACGTTCTGTGGGTACGTTAGCCCTGAGTGTTCGTTTGTAATTCTTGTATTGGTGCTACAGGTTGCACGGGCTAAAAAGAGGCGTTAGTACATTACACATATGGGTTGGTTGTAGTATTAGGTGGCTGCACGCACTGCCAATCTTGGCATAGTCTTCACACATGTCCATAGAATAGTTATGCACATAGGGTTCAGTGCTGGCTCAACTAGTGGGTTGTTTACCCTTTTGCTTTTCTTTCTGTAGATTTGACATGTCGCACGTATCTGATAGTGAGGATTTGGCTTTTATTCCACCGACCCCACGAGGTGGGTCAGAACATGGGAGCACTCAGTCATTAAGAAAATGGACCATACCCAGGCTCATGGCAGAGCTGTGTCAGAGGGGCATTCCATTTCCAGTTGTTCAGGCTATTGTTTCCATCTCCATCTCAGCCAATCGCCTCTACCAGTGAAGAGCATGTTTCTGTGCACACATCGTTGACACAGATTCATGCCGTGTTAAACACTCTGGTTACGTCTATGTCACAGTTACAGGATAGGATGGAAGTGATTGAAGCACATGCTGCTAGGGATCACGTAGTAGCAGCTCCATCAGCTCCTGCTCTTCCTAGTGCGCCTGTAGGTAATGTTAGCGTTCTGTTACCTGTGGCAGCTCCTTCGCCATTAACAGCGTTACCATCGGTATCCCTGGCTCATTTTATTCCAGCCAATGTTAAGAAAGACATTCTGGAGGGGAAGGATGTGAATTTGGCATCTTTGCTTATTGCATCTCAGGATATATCAGAGAACAAGAAGTCCTATGCGTGCAGGGAAGTCTCGGTGGTGCTCAAAACGAAGGACCACAGGCTTAACCGCAAGCTTAGTGTGGCAGAATTTGTGCGGGCGTTCTGTATTTTTAGGGATGTCATCTGCTCGGTCAGTCCCAGTAGGAGAGAGGAATTAGACCTATATTTACATAAAGTAGTGGATTTGGCGCACAAATATGGCGGGTGTAGTTTCTATGACTACCATCGATCTTTTTCGGCGAAGGTCGCAGCAACTTGGGCTCAGTTCCAGTTAGTCACATGTTGGAGTAACATCGATATGGAACTATTCTGCAGACATTTCACCAATCAGAAGTCTCCAGTGTGCAGTAATTGTCAGTCTTCAGCCCATACTTCGGCTTGGTGTCCCACGTTCGAGTAATCCAGTCATATAGTCAAACAAGTTAGTGGGGCATCTTCCACAGGACCTATAGTACAGGTGGATAAGTTGGGGAGGCCTATCCATTATCTGGGTAAAGCACAGTTGTGAAATAATTATAATCAGGCAGGTTGCAATTACAATCAGTGCAGGCTCCTACATGTCTGCACTAATTGTTTAAGAGCATACCTTTCGAAATCTTGTTAAATTGAGTAGGAAGTTGTTATCAGTTACTGCAGTAATAAAATAATTTTCATACCTATTTTGTGTCTTTTTCCCTCTTTCAGGTGTACTGACCTGCCAGATCAAGGCACATTTCAGGTCTGGCAACCACAATATCACTATCCAACTATGGAAGACTCTGACCACAAGTCAGAAGGCTGGCCTGAGGCCTGCCTGGATTTGTGGGAGGAGTCTGGAGCATATAGCGTTCCATCCTCCTCCCTTCCAGCATCGGCTCGGCTTCTCTGTCCCCACCCACCCGGTTCCCCAGATCATAGCTAATCAGAATACACAGCTCATTTCTTTTATGGTAATCATACATTCAGGGTATGCCCTCTTTCAGGTATACTGACAAGCCAGGTCAAGGCACATTTCAGGTCTGGCAACCACGGTATCACTATCCAATTATGGTAGACTCTGACCACAAATATATATAGATAGATAGATATATAGATATACACGGTATCACTATCCAATTATGGTAGACTCTGACCACAAATATATATATATATAGATAGATATATAGATATACATAGTATATGAACTAAAGTGATCATATGTTCAATATTCAGTAGCATTCAGTTGAGTATGTTCTCACCTAGTGATGCCATCCTTGATATAATATAAGAGGCACTCAGACATTAAGGGATCTTCATTAAGATTCACCAGGTGAGGAGTCTGATGGACATAAAACAATATAAAATGTTAAACACACTCCAGCTGTAGAATTAGAAAGGAGAAAAGAAACATCCTAAAACTGTAGTTATCTCTGGACACCTTGGCTCTGGTTCGGCAGCACTCGAAAAAACAGGGATACTCCTTAGAAAGAGTTGAGAATCTACACACATATAGTTCAAATAGCATACCAAACAAATGTCCAATTAAAGTGAGTTTGCTGCACTAATTAACACTGGCCTAACCTGCCCTTCTGAAATTGTTCCAAGCAGTAGGACAGGAACAAATCTATTTAGCGTCTGCTTACCGGAGTCTTTCTAAACACAGTCAAAATTTCTAAGCTCTGATGAAGAAGAAGTCTGTTTGGCCCCTAAAACACATTGTCTTTTTTTTTGCTTTAAACCAATTTTATCATTAAAAACTATGGACATTTGGACCTTTGGTTTGGCGCTCTTATTGGACTATATGTGTCTTGAAATTACCCATGATAGCCTGACGTGGCTATGAAGCATGCAAAAGATCTCATCATTATAAATAACCTATTTTGATGAGCTGAGGAAGAGGTGGAGGAAGATGGACAGACAAAACACACCAGACCTGCACCAACCTCCTTTGGGGAATAAACCCCAACAACTTCTGAGCGATTTTCCACCACTGCAGGGATGAACTGATAATCCATCAAATGGGGAATGGAAGGGTTGGGGAAACAACAATGAAAACTCAACAAACCAACAGCAAAAAGACAACATGATCACAAGACAAAATTCCCTAACCATTACACCTTTTTAGACATACTGTACACAAATTATAAGACTATACAGCCATGACAATTATGTCTCATAAAGGAAGCATCCAACATGCACCCCAGAGCTAACATGTGTATTGAGATGAATGCCTCATTATACATAAATGTTTTGTTAAAGCTGAACTCCTGGCAGATAAAATGTTCCCAGAAAATATACCGTACCTTTTCTTTGGAATTCCTGCTGAAAACCAGTAGTACACTTCCTGTTCATATCCTGGTATATAGTGTACCTGGGTACTCCTGTGCCTACAGCCTCATAGATGCATATCTGCAATGTGAGATCTAAGGCACTGCTGCCTAACTGGTAGTCCCACGAGATTTGGAATGAAAATTGGTGGTGTCGCTACTGTGTTACTCAACTTTCTCCTTGCTGGAGTCTCTGCATACATAATCAAAGCCCTGCCTATACCAAGATGGCTGCTTCCACAAAGAGACACAGTGCAGAACAAGGCACGGTAAGTCAGGAATGTAAAAAAAAGATAAAGTATAGGGCGATACTGGTGACTAGTCCTTTGTCCTCTGCCTGCTTAGCAACTCGTTTGCTACAGGAGGCACCCGTAGAAGAGAGAAGTTAACAGCTGTGGGGACTGCCAGCAGAGGAGGAAAGCAACCTTTCTGTGCAATATTGTTATGTTACACAGAGTAGGTAAGTATGACTTTTTTTTTAAATAAAACCTTAGTATCACTTTAAGGAAGTGATGTCATGAGAGAACTATAGATTCTGCAAATACTGGCTGCCTTTTAAAAATGCTAGTTGCCTGGCTGTGTCTGGCTTCAATATTTATGAGACCCTGATCATGAACAAGCATGCGACAAATAAAAAGTAAAAAATAATAGAACTTAGTTGTTTGAGGTACGCGACTCATATAACTGAAGCCAAAATATAATGATGATGACCATGAAAATTAGCATTTTCAAAGGAAGCAGTGCAGAACAAGGCATAGTAAGTCAGGAATGTAAAAAAAGATAAACTATGGGGCGATACTGGTGACTAGTCCTTCGTCTTCTGCCTGCTTTTTTTGGATAACAACTTCTGCTGTCCAGTTCCCCTTTAATGTAGCTTATACATGCAGTTAGTATAAGCGCCTAATTTTTCTTTGGATTTCAGAACTAAAGTGGAACTAAACTTAAAGAAATATTCACCTCATTGCAGCAATGCAGTGGTGAAATCCCTCATCGACTGTTGTCATCTTCTCCCTGGGTATGGGGTTTTCAGACTCTTGATTGGCTAGTCGGGGCATGACATCATCCCCTGCATGCGCATGGGAGTCCATCATTACGGCACAGCCATAGCGTGCATTCAGTAGACGACTGAGAGCAGGCAGGTGTTTGTTATTGCAGAAAAGACATTGCATGTCTCTGCTGCAATAAAGAGCTGCCTGCTCACAGGTTTTTGTTAGTTATGTTTAGTTTAGTCCATTTTAAATATTATGCTTTGCTATGTTGCATCTAAATGCTTGCCAGGCATTAATTCTGTAGAACCATTTCTTTTTTATAGCTCTCATAAATGCAGAAATTAATATGATTCTGGCATGAAAATTCTTAAAGCTCATGTGTATGAGCTCTGAGATACAATAACCATAAGATAACCGTCCAATGAAATCAGTCAAAATTTACAATTTAGAACTTAGCTACTTTTATAAGCTGTAAGTTTTATTATTGACATATAATTATAATTATTTATTGATTTATTAAGGAACCTTGTGCATTTACTATGAATTTCATGGACCTGCTTAAAATTTATGTATAGTAATTTTTTATTTTGGATAGAGTAGGGAAGGTTTAAACCCCATTTATTTTTTACTGCCCGTGTCCATCGGGGATATTTATCTTCACTTGCAACAGGAACTCTGAGCAAATTTCTTCAAAGTCGGAGAAATCCCCCTTAGACAATTGTCAAAAGAACAATTTCCCCCACTAAAATGTTTCCCCTCACTTTGTATTCTGGTGACAACTGATTTTCTAGCACTATGACATTGGTCATTAGAACAAATAGAGATGGATTGCTAAGTGACATAATTTACCCACCATCCTTTTTTTATATGATAATTTCATTTGGTTGTTGCAACAATATTTTCCCAGGGTGCATAATTGAAAGTCCTTGTTCACCAATTTTATATTTGTGCCATGTTAATGGAGATGTTTCCCTAAGAAAATTATTACATATGATGAGGTGACCCCAATGGCTGAGAGTGCCGATTGGAGTGTTCTGTGGGGCGTCCCCCTGTTAGAAAATAATAGCTCAGCAGGGCAGATCGCTGTACTAACATTGGATTGTAGTACAGCAGCTCTGACTTAAGCTGTCAGTTGTTTTTTTTCGTTCAACCCGCTGAGTTGAACAAAAGAAAACTGATAGTGTTTACTAGGCTTAAGGAATATATGAGACATTAGTTATATACTTCCAATGACAAGTAAAGTATCCTATCTTATAATTCATCCAGAGTGTTCAGCAAATACTGTGGTCACTGATATTTGTAAATCTACTGAAAACAGTAGGAAAATTTACATCTATTTTTACAGGATCCCTGCAAAGGTGATTTTTAAATAGGTGAGTATTTATAAATAAATATGCAAATATTAAAATCTTACCTTTTTAGGTGAAAATACTCCAAGGGTTCCTCCATCTTCTCGCATAGCCACCCCCATCTCTGCCAACAGAGCTTCCCTGTTTGGAGAAGAAGACAGACATGGATTATGGGACATCACGCATGGCTTCTGTATTCAGTATCCAACCTCTTTTATTCCCACTGTGACTTTTTGAGATACGATTATTATCACCATTGTTAAAGTTTATATTGCTCTTCTTTTGAACATTGAAATGCAAGTTGATTGAGGAATTAATTTTTTTAAGGGAAATTATAATGGTTTGGGTTATGTTACAAATAAATGTTACAAATAAACAGTGCTTTCGGGCAGTAAACATATGGTTTGGAATATTTAGGGCAAGGGCTAGAGGGGAGGATACTTAAATCGGTACTAAAGCCTAAACTAATTTTGCCTTAATCCATTCTCTGCATTAAGATCAAAAATGTCCCACTACCTGTCCTACCCCATTCTATCCTCAAACACTTACTTGGTACCTGTCACTGCTCCAGCACTGTCTCCAGCTCCAGCACGACTCCCCTCAATTTCCACTTTCACAGGAGAAATAAAAGGCAGTGAAGCAATAGGCTCCTGCTGCCATCAAGAGGGAGCAAGGGAAGTGGCTTACCAGTGCTATGTGTGTCTATGGACACACGGCCCAGCTTGGGACCCAATGGGATCACGCAAATGCGGATGCCTGCTTAGCACCTCATTTGCTACAGGAGGCACCCGAAGAAGAGAGAAGCTAACAGCTGTGGGGACTGCCAGGAGAGGAGGAAAGCAACCTTTCTGTGAAATATTGTTATGTTACACAGAGCAGGTAAGTATAACTTTTTTTAAAACAAAACCTTAGTATGCCTTTTAAAAATGCTAGTTGCCTGGCTGTGTCTGGCTTCAATATTTATGAGACCTTGATCATGAACAAGCATGCAACAAATGAAAAGTCAGAAATAATAGAACTTACAGTTGTGTGAGGTACACGACTCAAATAACTGAAGCCAAAATATAATGATGATGACCATGAAAATTTGCATTTTCAAAGGAAAAAGGTCAGCTATGGTATCTATGTATTTCTTTCATGACAGGATTACTAAAAGGGGTGTCTTCGATGGCAGAATTTGTACTAGCATGTTATTTTGAATTCCTAGCTATTCAAGAATTACCTGTCCATACGAATAGCCTCTGTACGGCGCAGCTTCTCTTCCCAGGTCTCATTGAGCTCAGCAATGATCTTTTCTGTTTCCTGCAATAACAGAATGAAAGTTCAGCTTTAATACATGGAGAATTACTAAATAGCATTAAATAAGTTCCCCAGAAAAGGGGTTAATCCTTTTTACGGAGTAAGGCAGACAACTAGATAGTTCCAATGTATGATGCATTTAAAGATTTCGGAGTTGGGGGGGGGGGGGGGATGTGATGTCCGGCAGTTGGGGGGGGGTTGAGGCTTTAGAAATTTACGTAGTATGTAACCTTGATAGATCAACAGACGGAATGAGGCATTTTTCCTAATTGGGGAAAAGACCCCTTGAATAAATTACGATAAATCATTAAGAGGTACATAATTTCGACTTGAAAGTAAGACAATAACGTCCTTTGTCTTTTCTAGTAACGACTCGAGTTACTCTGGACCCTTCTCTTCGACGCGGCATGTCTCCGATAAGCATACCTGTCCATTAAGAACTTATCGATCCTTAAGTTTTATTGTACGATCATGTTTAAGACGGTAGCTTCTGTGGGGAAAATCATTAGGACAGTACTTTCTTTATGTATCTATGGTATCGACTGGAAAAAGGAAACTTTTACGTTTAAAAGTACCAGTAGTAGTAATATAAAA